>JANHJO010003191.1:31870-46590 GCA_032468235.1 Pseudoxyrhopus heterurus
CACACACAGTGTGATATATATATATATATATATATATATATAGTCACTGTAGAAGAGAAAATTTGCTGCTATCTACGATTGAACTCTCAACCTTCTGAGTGGGAAGTGAGCATTTTCACCATAAGCCACCATGCTGCTCTCCATCGAAACATGGTATACTGAAAATGTAACGCCTTGAAAACTTATGTTTTGTCCATACATGGCCACATGTATTGTAGCACCTGAATGGAATCTTGTGGATTAATAAACAAAGATCCATGATATTCAACATTCTTCTCTAAAGACAAATATCAGAGGAAATATCTCAAATATGGTTTCAAGTAAGGGCATGCATATTTCATAGAATCATAGTGTAGGGCTGAAAGGTATGTTGGAGGCCTTCTAGTCCAGGCCTCCCGCAACCGAGGCAGGAGTCCTTATATTATCCTGCAAAAATAGTTGTCCAATCTTTTCTTGAAAATCTCCAGCAATGGAGCACATACAACTGTGTTAGAGATACTGTTCCACTGATTAATTGCTCTGTCAGAAAACGTCTCTTTCCAAGTTGAATTTCTCTCTGATGAGCTTTCACCCATTGTTTGTCTTGTCCTCAGATGCTTTGGAAAATACACCAGTGCCCTCTTCCCACTCTCCCAGGAACATTTTTACTATATGAAAAAATTGCATTTTTATCTAAAAATCTGCATTGCTTCTTTTAAACACAACCAGTTCAGGTACAGCGATCTACCATTTTGGCCACATGATACTGCCAAGATATGATATCTTTGGTGGCTCAAGTGGTTAGAACAGAGTACTGCAGATCAGCAGTTTGGCTGATCAAATCCCACCAGCTCCAAGGTCGATTCAGCCTTCCATCCTTCTGAGGTAGGTAAAATGAGAAACCAGATTGTTGGGGGCAATATTCGACATTGTAAACCGCTTAGAGAGAGTTGCAAGCCCTGATAGATATGAGGAAGTACCTGGCATTGAAAGTACCAGTGCTATTGGTGCTATTGCTATATCGCTATGCTTTCAATGCCAGGTACTTCCTCATGCCAGAATAATTTTCTTTGAAAGGGAAGCCTGAAATTTAGAGAGAAACCAAAGAAATGGTAAGCCAAGCAACATCAGGTTAGAGGGACTGTTGTCTCCATACTGCAGCTCTGTGCATTGCAGAGTTTAAAGGAATCATCACAGTTGCCAGCTATAATGACTTCTTCCTAAGATAAGACATATAAATGAACTGTCGGGAAATTACATACCCTGTCTCTGTCAATGGCCTCCAAAAGAACTTTCCTGGCTTTTAGAAGATTCTTCTGAATTTTGAAAAGGTGTCGAGCAAGCTTTACAGCAAAGAAAGAGGCTTCATAGTTTGATTTGGCATTTTTCACAGCTTCCTGAAGCAGGTGCTCAGCTTCCTCCATGTTTCCATGTCTCCGTTCTAAACTAACTCTTCGTAAACGAATCATGGCCAATCCTGAAACATTCTCCTCAAAGATCTTCAGAATCCTTCTGGCTTCATTGATATTCCCTAAAAGTAAGAGAGAGAGTACGCATGGACTTAGAACTGCAAATTGACACAAGCCCATCAAATATTTTAGGATATCTCTTCATCCCAACATCAAGATTACGCTTTGCCCTTCTTTTACTTTTGATGGAGGATATTATATAATGCATATTAGTTGGATTTTCAGCAATCAGGAATCTCTGCATCACAGAGCCACAGGGAGCTCAGAAAGAAGGTACGCAGATAAAGGAAGCAATAGGTACTCCAATTTAGCATCAACGAAGAACCTCACTTCATTTGTTAGTTTCAAAAACCTAATTGACAGAAATAGCCTTTAACTGAAGCAGAATTTTAAGTAGCCAAGTACAGGTAGTCCACAACTTACAACCATTCATTTAGTGATCGTTCAAAATTACAACAGCGCTGAAAAAGTGACTTATGACTGTTTTTCACATGATGGTTGTGGCATCCCTGTGGCCAGGAGATCGAAATTTAGACATCTGGCAACTGGCATGTATTTATGATGGTTACAGTGTCCTGGGGTCATGTGGTCTCCTTTTGGGACTTTCTAACAAGCAAAGTCGATGGGGAAGCCAGATTCACTTAACAGCCATGTTACGAATTTGACAACTGCAGTGATTCACTTGACAACTTTGGCAAGAAAGGTCATAAAATGGGGCAGAGTTCACTTAATTGTGACTCAGCAGTGGAAATTGCTCATTTTTAGCAATTTGAGCACAAATTGAGTTCAGTTATGGTTGTAACCTGAAGATTACCTGTACTGAACTTTCTATGCAACTTTTTTTTTCTACCCTGAGGGGTGTATCTTTGCCTAGGCTGCTCCTCCCATTGGCTCCAGGAATAATTTTTTGTTGCACCATATGGTGACAATAATAGAGAGCAATTTGTAGCAAATTTAAAGAAAATATGTCTTCAAGCTAAGTTGATTCCTATTGAGTGCGCCTATGTACTTTTCTTGGCAATGATAACAAAAGTAGTTTGCTGCTACTATATCCTATAATGTCTTTATAACTTTATAACCTAACCTAGAGTCCTGAAATTTCCCGATTACTCCCCATCCAACCATACTGATCCTATTTAGTTTCTGAGATCAATCAAGTTTCGCTAGGACCTCCCACATTCTGAGCTTAAATACTGGCAAACAATGGAACAGGAGATGCTTAAGGGAAGAACAATAGATAGCAAAAACAGAAAAGATGGTCTCATTCAATAAGTCAGTGTTCCATTTCCCTACATTGCCTGAACAGCAGCCTTAAGTAGAACTTCCCAGATAATTGTCCAAAGTTGGGAACTACCGTGGAGCAGAAATTGGAATGTGGTTCTGTTTCACATAGAATTGGTTTCCTGTGAGATTTCAGCTGAGCTTTATGAACTAACCCTGCAGAATCTCAATAAAGAATTTATGGAGGAAGATTTTACCATTTTGCCAACCTGCATATGTTGTTCAGTGGCATCCTGATAAAAAAAAAACCTGGCTACATTTCTTGTGGAATCAGCTATGATACCCATTGGGGTCACCTTTTATCAATAAGCTAATCAGGTTCAGATTGACTGGTAGTCTTATAACCAAAGACAAGTGACTGGAATGATGGTGCCAGTCCTTAGTTCTTTTGAAGCAGAGACTAACTGGTCTCCAGATATACAACCTGCAATACTGCTTCTGTGATAGAACATAAGATTTAGAGGAAGAAGCTCTGCAGGATATACTATAACTTGGATGTGAATGTGGGATCTCTATGGAGGCCCATGGATTAGAGAGAGGTCTGTTTGAATTTATGGCCATGAGGAAAGCTATGTTCCAAACAAACATTTAAGCAGAGGGATTTGAAAGGCCAATATACTAGTTATGGGGTAATGAACAGTTAAGTTAATCCTGAGAATCTGAAAGGTTTAAAGCCACCAATGAAATCTATGATATAACTTTCTAAACAATTAATTCCCATTTACAAAAAAAGGCCAGTATCTCAAGAAATGATCTTTGTGCTAGTTCTTTTTCTCTTTGGCAGAAAATGTGCCAGGTGATTTCAAGGAGCTTGAATACTGATGCTCCGTGGGAGGCCAGAGTGGTCTGGAAGGAGACCGAGTCATAATCTAGAGTGTAAAATAATTATTTACTTCCAGATGGGCAGTTATAACCAGCTCAAGTCTGAATAAACCTAGCTGCTTGGCTGAGATTTAGTTTGAACAGAGGATGCAAGACTTTGAGAACAATCAATAGTTCTATGGAGTTGCATTTTAGGTGTTTGGACCATGGAATTATTCTCAGGCAAACAGAAAAAGTGGTAGCTGTCAGCCTTGATTATTAAAGGACTAGCCCTTGTGAACATAGATTATTATGTTTGTCACAGTGTGTAGATAATCTCCCTCTTTTGAGATCATAGTCTCTAAGATGGATATTTAGGCATCCACTAATGGGACCCATAAAAGATAAAAAAAGCAAACAGAACTGTAGCAGAAAATTTCTCTTGCAACCTTATAAATAGTTGGTTCAATCTGCTGAGGAGCAATAAGTACAATTTACTATCTATAGAAAATCTTTTGTCCTGCTGGAATGAAAAAAAACAAGTCTTAGGGGAAAATAATTACTTGACGGCATAGCAGAAATTAAAGGTTTTCAACTCTCCCTGAACTTTCTGTTCAGTATGCCAAGTTTAAAGAAGAGAGAAACATTTATTTCATTTAGGGCAGCGGCGATTACAAATAATGGTTATAACATGAATAACCCCGTCTTATCACAGGTACTTAGGGTAAAGGCCAGGTCTTTAGTAGTTTAGACTTAGGAATGAGGTCTGCCAAACTTCAGGATGTGTCTTAGGCAGGGGCTGGCACAGAAAAGGCATACTTCCTAGCTCCCATCAGATGACAATTTTTAAAGAAAGGGACTAGGAGTGTGCCCACTCCATTTAACCTGGTAGGATGAATAGATGTCCTTAAGGAAAGGCAGCCACACAGATAACCTGGACTTGTGATTTGATTTGATTGATGCAAATCAAGAACTATGTTCAGCAGGAACTTTGATAAAAGGTTTGTGAGACAAAATAATATTATGTAGACACATGCAAACCATCCTATGAATATAAAATTCCACACATAGATCAATTCATGCAAGATATTCTATGCCTGAACCAAAGCAAGTTTGTGTTTGCCCAGGCATGGATCCAGAATATGTGCAGTACATGAAAGGTATCGAGTTATCTTATGTTGACAACTTTTTCCAACTGCTGGTGGGAATTTCTTTTCTTTGGAAAAAATGAATTTTTTTGGGGGGGAGGGGGGGGTTGCAGTGCCTATGACACTGGAATACTAGTAGTCACTCAAAGTAATTCAGACAAGTGAGAAAAAAATCAAATTAAAATATTTCTAAGAGCTATTAATATGTGAAAGGGTGTTTTATATGGAGGAGGGGATGATTGCTTATTTTTGTGCTTTCAAATGTGTTTTTTGACTCCTGGTGAACACCTGGATTTGCAGTATTACTAACATCTGCCTTGTTAAATTCTGGGCAATAAGAAAGGGGAGATGGACGGTATGATCACAGTATTGTGCAATTAAACCCAGAACCTAAAAGTATGTGCCAATTCTCAAGGGAGACCTATATGGCCACCATCTACTCCTCACCTTGCTGTTCTTCAAAAGCAGCCCAGAGCAAGTGCACCATCGGTTTCTTCGAGAGGTGTATCGTGCAGGCCCGGCTGTATACGTGCCTCACCCCTTCAATGCTGTGGTTCTCCATATACTTGGCATACTGCATTTGAAGACAGAGCAGAGACTGAATGATTCCCAGCTTACTCTGGGTTGCTAAATACTTGACAGAACTGTAAAATTCTTGTGTTTTAAACCCACTCAGCACCTTTATTGAACCATTAGACTAGTTTCTGTAAGGAAGGACGAAGAGAGGCAACGAAGTTGGCATATGCAGCTGTCAAATCTGGTTGCAAGCAGACCATCTCCTAATGCAACAGATATAGTTATACATGAACAACATTCAAACAAGAGTACAGAAGGTTAGTCACTGATCATCAATGTTTGCAAAGAGTAGAACTGGCATAGGGGAAACGCCCCTTACCTTGATCCAGAATTCTTCATAGAGAGCACAGGAGATCACGCAACGCTCAAAAAGAACCACTACTCGTTCATGAGTTCCATTCTCAATCTCAAAGTCCAAATACTCCTTCCAGTTCTTCAGCTGGGTTTTCTCCAGAGGTTTAACATGAAAATAAGGTCGTTTTATCTGAAAATGGACATGACATGGGAAGTCATGAAAACATTTTATATTGTACAGTTATTAAGAAGCCGAATTATCTCAGCAAACCATATTTATTTTGATCCCAACTATTTATTTTGGTCATTCTTGAAATCTTTATTCTTTGTCTCTTGTTGCTTTAAATTTACCCTCTCTGGGAGTCAGGGAGCACATAAATTTAATAACTTTTTAAAGTATTACTTTCATAGTCTCATATATTATCCTCAAATAAAACCAGTTTGTTTGTTGGATATAACATATCAAAATATATCCAATTTGGAGATACTGTAACTTTCAAAAAATAAAGGAAGAACAAGAACCAAAACAAAATATTGTATAAAGCGAACATTGGCTCCTGGACATGTGTTGTTTTTCACTAGTAGACTGTAAGTGAATATAATCAACTAAGCAATATAAACAGCTTGCAGACAAGCAAGGAAGTCAACTCAGAAATAAAAAAGGTCTGTGTAAATACAACAAAACCATTAAGTGTAAAGAAGCACTAAACTTTCAGAAGATTTGTGCATGATGGCAAGAATAAAATCTCCTGTCTTACAGAAAAAAAAAGATCCCTTCTACAAGACAATGTGTGCTCAAAATCCTCTTTAATCTTATTTTGTGCTTACTCTGGTCTAGCCAAATATTCTGACAAACAATCAGAATTCTCTTCTTCCTTGAATTAAACAAAAAGCAGCATGCAAAGAGACATCAAATAAATTAAAAACATGCTTGCTGTGAGACATTGGCTTAGTAACTTAGCACACAAAGCTATGAGGAGAAAGAACAGAAAAAATGTTGGACCTTTAAGGATAGAATTTTTAAAAAAATAAAATATGCAAATAATAAAGTATAATGATTCAAGAACACAACTTGTCTTTACTGTAAAGCCATTAATTAATATGTACTGACTGCAAGAAGCTAAAGGAGGTACAAGAGGGTTTGGAACCACACCTAGATTACTAAAAATTATTTATCATATTTATTTGTTCTGACTCACCCATTTTGAGGGATCAAGGCAGACTGCAATGAATCCCGTTCAATTGATACTTTGAAACCCCAAGCATGTCTTCAAGCAAAATTTATGCAAGAAGCTACAAACATAATGCCCTTGGAAAAAAGCATACTACTAGGGCTAGAGATGCCAGGGATAACAGAATAAGAGTTGGAAGGGACCTTGGAAGTCTTCTAATCTAATCCTCTGTGCAGGCATGATCTTATTCCTCTCTGAAATATATCCTATATGGTGGACAGCATTTTAAGAGAGAAAAATCCCATTGGGGCCTTTGTGATTATATGGAATCACATACAATAAATGGCAAACAGCAGAAAATGAGAGATGTATGTTCTTCCAACAAAGACCCAATCTTTAATTAAATGCTTGAAGTGACCCTAAAATCATAGCATTTTAGAGTTTTCTAGCACTGGAAAACAGATGAGCATGTGCTGAACTTTCAAAATGTTCAAATAGACTGATAGGTGTGTAAGGGATCTCATATATGGGAAACAGATTTCTAACTTCTCTTACTATAGTTCTTATCAGCAGAAGAGCTGTCCCTGTCTGATGACTCTACCTCCATACATTTTAGGTCTATACTGTATTATAGGCCATTTTGCTGGGAATTCTAGTACTTCTGGTACAAATGCATTTCTATGGTACGAAAACTGAAAAATTGGCCTAAAGCTACATATGAAAACTTGGTAAAGACCTGTATTTTCTTAAAATACTAAGAAAGAAATGTGAATGAGGAGACAGTATTTACTATCCACTGAAACCTCTAATTTTGCAAAATGAGAACAGATATTATTTTTCCTCCATGCCGTTTCAAATGCAATTTGAAAAGTACAAAATGCAATACTTACATACATTCTACTTTGGGCAACCAAAAATATATTCAATGTTTTCACTAACGTTGGCACGTTTGTTAATTAGCAATGGTCAGATATTGTTTTGTAAAGCCACAAACATGCAGCTGGCAGCTTCCTTTATAAAAAATGTCAATGTGTTACTATGTACCAAGCAAATGGAAGAGCCAAGGCAATATCCCATCAACTAAATAGCATGACAACATTGTTTTCACTAATGTGTACAAAACAGAAATAGAAAAACCGAAATCTCTTTAAAGATTCTGCAAAGCTACTAGCAAGGGGACAGCCTAATTTCTAGAATTTTTAATATGCAGTGCCATGACAGAAATTGTATGAACCTTCAACTTTGATAAGATTATTCAAATGAACTTACCCCTTCTTCAAAAGTCCACCGCTTGCTAACTTCATGCTCATTGTGATTGAATATTTCTTGATGAATTTCAATGATTCTGTGACGCATGTTTTCTATTTCGGTGATAAGCTAAACCAGACATTGGAAGCGTTAATACAATTCAGAGAAGGATGCATTTTTATTAGACATTTCTGAAACAAGTACCCACTCTGGATGGGAATAATAATAATAATAAAACTATTCTAGTGGGTCTGTGAAATATGATGTATTCCAATAGAACTGCTGGTATATATTACAATTTAATATGAATAAAAACCATAAAACTAACAATGACCTTCTAGTCCCACAACCTTTATCAAAATACTTGACCACACATTATCAACGCACTCTAAGAACGTAAAGAATGGTTATTGTGCTAGACAATTTGTCTGTGGCTAAAGTATACTAATAGCGAAACAAAATGTGGTTTCTTTCTTTTGCGTCTTAGTGTGTTGCTATAAAGGTAAACCATGGTTAATGGCTTTACATGTTTTGGAAACCCAGCCACATGTAGCTTATTCAATATACCATGTTAATATCCTACTGCAATATCTGAAATAGAGGTGTGCAAAAAGATGGGGAAGATGTTTTGAACTTGGAACAAACCATCAGGTTCCAAATGTTTTGCTGATCAAAAATTATCCTGTAGTTTTATCACAATTAATCAAATAGATGACATTTCAGAAACATCCGATGAAAAGAATGGAAAACCAAGAGCACCAACAGATTTTAAAGGCAGAAAGACAAAGAAAAAGAACTGACATACATAGAATGTATGAGTAAATGCACATACATTGGTGTTTTGTACAGAAACTATTTTCTGAACACAACTTTTAATAACACTTTCAACGAAAACATTTCCAAACAGCTGACTAAATTATAAAAAACTGTTAGCCCCAGAGAAATTGTCTACTGTACATTCCAAACAGCAAACTCCAAAATTCAAAAATGCTGATTGCTTACTTTAGCAGGGTCAGTAATATCTTCAATTCCAGAAGGTTGGTTATCCGCTGGTGGTTCGTCCTCCCCATTATGATTATTGGTAGTGGAAGCAAGTTCTCTACGCAGCTGAATAAATTGTTCAGTAGTAAGAATGTCTCGAGGGAGATTACTCTGGACATGATCTTTGAACCTGCAATATATCAATAAAAACAAGGAGTAGAAAATCTTACTATTTTGTTCACTTCTACATAATACTGGGGTCAAGGTGCAATATTAGCTATTCCAAGCTTACTATATACACTCTTGAAATACATGCAGTTGTGAACAGCTAAAAATAAAGCAAGTCAAACTTACACCTCAGTGAAACAGCTCTGAAATCTCAAGGGGCTTTTTTTTTTAATCCATGAAAATAATTCACTTTGCATCTTCCAGATTAAAAAGGTTTATTTCTTCTACCTGAGCTACAAAATGAAGTAATGGGACTCATTTGGTGTTTTACCGATAGGCAACTAAATAAGTTAGCAGGAGCCACTAGTTTAATATGAATGCCTTGGAGTACCAAGAACATAAAATGCAATTAAAATGGATAAAGAAAAAATATTTAAATCAGAAAACATTAAAGAAGTTTAACAGGTTACTCACAAGACTGAATATATTTCTGCATATAGCTTGATAGCAACCTTTCCCAAATGTAGCTATCATGTGTTGAATTAAAATTCTAATTTTCCTCAACTGATATGGCGTAACTGCAGTATACCATGTTAGGAAAAGCTGCAACTGCACAACTGACCATCTAGAAATATTTTAGAAATCTAACACATGTATGTTCTTTAACACGCTGGCAAATTTAATTATCAGTGTCATATATAATGTAAGTTTTAATAATAAACAATGAATTATGTGGGATAGATCTAGTGTAATATCCATTTATCTAATGAGATTATTCCTTCCTTCTTCATTCTCCCCGATTTTCCAACAAAGTTTCCAAATCTGTTAGAATATTTTGGGAGGGGATTGGAATGCAAGGGTGCTTAGAAAAGCAAAGTATTAATTTCAATAATCTATGGGTAGGCAGATATAATTGGATATAACACTCCATCAGTCGTTCAGATCCTACTATTGAGTCTAGAACAGGGGTGTCAAACTCAATGCCCGTGAGCCGGATGTGGCCCATGGAGTGCTTAAATCCAGCCCAGGGGGGACGGGGGACGGGACGACCTGAAAATATGAAAGGACCGGCCCGCAGTGCTTCTGGTGGCTAAAATGGGCTGTGTGCGCCCCCCCCACACCTTGTTTACACCACCCATGGCCTCCTGAAGTACTCTGCCGGCTAAAAACAGGCCCAAAAATGGTACTGAAAACAGACTGAAAACTGGTCCGAAAACTGGTCTCAGGCCAATCTGAGACCCTACTAATTTTCTCATGTAATTTACTACAAATGTCACCCAAATCTACTCCCAGTGCCACCGCAATCTCATTAGATAAAAGGATGCATAACTTCTTTGGGTGCATTTTCAGTAATACTATCAACTTCTCAAGAGCTTGCCCGACAATTGATATGCAGGTTGCTGGAAGTAAATTCCATTGGAAACTAAAACACATTACGAGATTAATAGATAATTTTATGCTCTTTCTTTGACAGAATGGGTTATTTTTTTATTCGTTTATCAGACACAAAAATACTTAAGTGGTCCTGGATTAGCATCCCATCCTATACCCAAGAGTCAAAGTCTTACACAGTAACTTAACTGTTCTTAAATTTGTTTTAGTAAGAGTAGTAAAACTACTCTTTTGAAAAGCACAAAAGCATTTTAAAAATGGTTTCATTAATACTTCAGTGTGAAAACACAGCTCATTTTTAATTATTATTATATTTTTATCCTGCCTGTTATATATTTGGCCCACTTCACAGCGGTGAAGATACCTAAAACTCTTACCATTCCCACAACAACCCTGTGAGGTGGATTGGCCTGAGACATTTTCAATTCAGGCAAAATCTACAGAACAACATTGTGGAACCTGGTTCTCCTTGCAATGTTGCAAAAATATGAATGGAGAGAAGTTCAAAAACAGCCAGGAAAGGAATTCTGCTTTGTTCTGTAGGTCAGATTATATTGCCATGTAATTGTAGAAATGTACCATACAGTTATACTAATAGAAGAACACTACCCAAACGATTACAATCTGAATACCTTTGGAAGTGATGACTATATAGCTGTGTTGGAATCCCAAGAATGCGATCAAATACAGTAGTCACTGCTCTCAGGTTGCCTTCCTCATTTTCCCAATTGATATACATTTCCCAGAGTTTGTCTGAGCGGAAATCTGTCCCTGCAGCAAGCACGGCATGCTCATATGTCCTAGGTTGTAAACATAATCAAGGAAGTTTTTCATTAGCACTTCATACGTAACTAATTAGCAATATTTCATTTAGAAAAGAATGAAACCACCGAGACATGATTTTTGAGTATTTAGCACCGAATACCTTTTAGCTATTTAAAGCAGAATACAATAGTTAGTACCTGCATTATGACTGGAAAATTGGCAGTCTTACAACAGACATCTTTCCTCAAATTTAATCCTTTTAGAATTTTGGAACTTCTTTCAGGCCGCATCAGGATATCAATGGCAAGCATGGATATGAATTATAATCTGATGCTATAAATTAGGCTGTTAATTATTATTTTTATAAAACCACATATATCATGCATAGGAATTTTATTCACATGTATACATGCTAAGGTGTTCTGAAATCTGAGCAGACTTTTAAATCTCCCATCTGGCCTTCAGTAAACTAGTAAACAAGTACACTTCAACTTTATACAATATCAGTTTCTGAAGATCCTGCTATAAATGGCATTTCTAATTTCAAGCTTCTCCTTCAGGCCGAATATTAGGTGTCTTTTCATATGATCAAGTACAGCCCTAAGTACAATTCCACTACACAGGATACACACATTAAGGTTCTTTTCAACCAACTTACCCTCTAATGGTCCCAACGGTTTCTACATCACTGGAATCCAGTGTTTCTTTGAGGAAATTTATATAATGAATCCAGAGATCAACGCTAAGAGGTATCGCCTGGAGTCCTCTCCGATACACCTACAAGAGAGAACACTAAATAGCAATCCTTTGAACCTCTAGGTGGGTTACATGAGAGAGGCAACACTGTGTTATCCGGTGAACCTTACGAAATACTAATGTACTGGAATTTTGTTTAAATAATCTACCATTACCATTTGGGTGGAGGTTGGCTAGAACATGGCAATGCTCTGATCTCCACGTGCGGAGTCTTGATCTTCAAAGCGCAGCGTCCCTGCATCTGACCAGGCTGTGTGGACAGGCTTTGGGGTACAGATCATAGGGCACAGACCCTTTAGAGCATCAATGTCAGCGTCTGACCAAAAATGCAATAAGATGTAGCAATGGTGACCAGCAAAACCAACCACAGCGTTTGAATTTTGTGAATAAATGTATAATGTAAGTGACAGAAAAGCCCTGCCCTACTTGTTAAGCTGCAGTGTAATGCAGACGCTTGCACTGCAAAGCTTGACAAACTGTAGTAGAGGTTTAACGCACCTGCCAACAAAGAGAGAAGATATTAGCTCCAAAGGCCATAAGGAGTGACAAGTGTAAATAGAAAACCCTGAATGAAAGTGGCAGGTACTGGCAGCCAAAGAATTTCTTGCAACGCAGTGGTTTGGTCATCATTTGGCTCACAGAACCCAAGAGCAACAACTGCATACCACTATATACATACCTCATCTGACTGCTTCATGTTACTCTGCCGCTTCTCAAGGTCTGCATACTTTTTCCAGTAGCCATAACAATAAGGATAATGTGTGAAAAAACTGTCAAAGGCTTTCCTTGCAGCTGGTAAATTGTTCTGGGAAAAATATAGAGGACAGGATTTAGTAGTTTTAGCCTCTGCAGTGGATTGGAAGGGGTAAAAAAAACCTAATTTGTACATCATCTGCCTTAATAAAATTACAAATCTTGAGAAGGAAGTGACTGAAAAATCTATTTAAAGTTCAAGAGCCCAAAATCCAAAGCACTACTACAGGTAGTCCTTGGCTTCTGACAAGTTAGGACAAGAACCCCAGTTGTTGAGCAATTCAGTCAAGTAACTGTTTCATTGAACAACCATAATCCTGGCTCTCCCTGTTACAATTGTGAAGTGGCCACGTAGGTCATAAACTAGACAGAGCGAAAGAGCTACTTGCCAAAGGAGGGCAAGCAGTCCCTCCATATGTATAAGGGAATTCCTGTGGTTGAGAAATAAAGCTGGGATCTTCACCTTGCCTTCCCTCTGCGAGTTGAAAGGAACTTCTCTGGTGGGATGCAGAAAGCTTCACTTCTAAGCTTCACTTCTGTAGCCTGTAGCCTGCAGAAGGATGTCAGCTGTCTACCATGCGCAAAAAGGGAACTCCTCCGATGGGGTGGAGATGAATCTGAAATCATGAAAATCTTAAGGCCCTTTCTGCACTCCAACAGAAGACTTCCCTTCAGTGCATGGAGAAGAGCTGACATCATTCAGTAGAATGCAGAAAAGCTTAAATCGTGAAGATTTAAGATCCTTTCCTTCACCCCATTGGAAGAGTTCCTTTCTGTGTATGGAGGACAGTTGATGGGGTGCAGAAAAGCTTAAAATCATGAAGATCAAAGCTCGGATCTTCACAATTTAAACTTTTTTTTCTGCATCCCACAAAAGGATGTCAGTTCTCCTCCATGCATGGAAGGGAGCTCCTTTGGTGGGATGCAAAAACAAAGTTTACATCATGAAGATTCCAAGCTCCATTCCTGCACCTCAGCAGAGGAGTTTTTTTCTGTGCACACAGGAGAGCTCCACACGGTACTAAAAGGAAACTTTGATCTTCATGAGTTTCACTGAGTAGGGAACTGAAAATAGTGATTTACGAGATTGAGGAGTGCTTGGTCAGAAGTGAGAACAGGTTGCCAAGTGCCTCAAATGCAATTACGTGATGGGTGGTGGTGCTGTTGATACATCTGATAATGACTGGAAGTGTTCTACATGTTGTAAAAACAACAATTCTGAAGCTATTGTAACCATGTAAACGACAAGTCATTTTACCAGTTGAAAATCGAAGACTATCTGTATTACATTTCCTCTGAAGGAAATTCTGTTATCAGCAACCAGAATTGGTTCAATTAAGGTATTAGATAAACTACAGTAATTACTTTGATAATTTTTATTCTTATTTTTGAAGAATATGGGATTGATTGGATCGCCCAGCTCAATCAACGATTATCTGCTATCAAGACGCAAGGCTTTAAATCGCTCTTCTAGATTCCACATGGTTCACCCAAACTACAATAAAGCCTCACTTTATTACATTAATTAGGAAATATTTGCTACTGCCTATTATCCAATAAATAAATATTAAATAATTTATATCATTTGAATTTATGTCATAAGAGCATTACATAAATAGGTGCAACTGAAATGACTCAGATTATTTGCATAGAAGTCTTCATACATAACACTCCAGTTATAACATTAAGGAAAAGTTAATATAAATTTAAATGCGTCTCTTGTTCTACTGTGAATGAAAAGGACTAGTCTGCAATTTCTAAGATGACTATACAAAAATCCTGAAGTTTGCTAAATATGGAGTTGGTTAAATCAAGCTCTCACTGTATTTTAAAATATACCGTATATACTCGAGTATAAGCTGACCCGAGTATAAACCGAGGTCCTAATTTTACCCAGGAAAACCAGGTAAAATTATTGACCCGAGTATAAGCCGATC
>JANHJO010003191.1:58302-68407 GCA_032468235.1 Pseudoxyrhopus heterurus
GCACAGGAGACCTTGAGAGAGAGCGCCACACGCAAGTGGCTTTGTTTACTTCTTACCGAAACACGACACGGCACATACACACGCAGTAGACTCATGGTAATTATTTCTTTGTGTCCTCCTTTTCATTGTAAAAAAGTTGGTCACCTTAAAAACATGAACCTTGGTACTGCACTAACTAGAAGTAAAGGAAGGGGTGTCCTATTATTGTTGTAGGAAGTGGTATCTTTGGCACCCTTTGGCTCTCATAAAAGAGAATGGGGCATAGGCAGGTGACAAGAGCCTTGATTGAATAGCTGTGATTTAATAAAGTTTAGCAGTATCCATAGAATGCTTTCCCTATGCCAGATGTTTTGAGGGTGTTTTAAGATGAAAATCAGGGCGCTTTGCATTTTAAAAGGAGACAAATTCACCTTAAATGGGTACACTGATTTTAGAATCAGGACTTCTTCAACGTAGGAAAAAAGCCAAAAGCTTTTCCGGAAATTAAAAAGCAAAAGATGCCCGCAGTGTACAAATTCAAATCTGTTGTTTCTGTAGTTGGGTGAAGGTTTTTAAAAGTTGTTATGAGAATCACCCCAAACCTTTATCTGTTCAGGTGCTGGGGATTATAACTGATAGAATTCAAATTGCAAACTCAAGGATCTGGGACAGCTCCAGCTAAACAAGCATGGATCCTAGTTTGCAATCCTGGCTTATTCTGGACACAATTATCTCTGAGTTCCAGTTCAGATAAGTATTAAGTGTTCAGCTCCGAGCAATAGCAGTAGCACTGTATTTATATACCGCCTATCAGGGTTTGCAACCCACTCTAAGCAGTTTACAATGTCAGCCTATTGCCCCCAACAATCTGGGTTCTCATTTTACCGACCTCAGAATGATGGAAGGCTGAGTCGACCTTGAGCCTGGTGGGATTTGAACTTACTAAATTGCAGGCAGCTGGCAGCTAATTACAAGCTGCTCTATCCGCTGCACCACCAAGGCCCTATATGAGAATAAGGTGAAAAGATTGGAATAGCCAAGATAAACTGTTCTGGAGTAAGTTCAGAGAAAGGAGAAAAAATTAGAAACTGTTAAAATAATGTAGACATGTGACAACCAAGACATACACCTACAGTATATAGCATCTCTTTTGCAAAACACGAATTAAGTAGTGACTAGGAGTGGCAGGTTGACCTTGGTCAGTTTCAGATTGTATTTCCAGTTGTTCTCATTCACTGTCAGTCACTCATAGACTGATCACTTCCAGAATGGATTACTGCAATGCTATACCGTAATGTTAAAATACTATAAGGGGTTGTCCTGGAAGAGCATCTGGAACCCATAATTGGTTCAAAATGCAGTGGTGTGGGTAGTAATGTGGGTTCTTCAACCAGCACATGTTATGCCTCTGCTTTGTGAGCAGCATTTATTGCTACTATGCTTCTAGTTTCAATTCAAGGTGCTGGTAATGCACCTTGAGGTAATTCACCTGAGGTAATGCACCTCAGCAAAAACGGACCTATAAAGCCAGTACATGGCATGGGCCAGGTTATTCGAGTGTTTGCCTTTCACTGAGGCAGGAGAGGTATTGTCTTTGCATCCAAAAGAACCAATTGCTTCTTAAAAGCTGCTAGGAGCACCTTACTAATGACAGCAAAAATGCCCCAAGTGAGGGCTCTCTAGTATCTAATGCTAGGTTCCGCATAGAAGCTCCCCACAACCCTAACCCTAATCTAACTCTTCTATGGTCAGGAGACTGCAAGACCCGACTTTGACTGGCACATGACTTCTGAATGGGAATTGAAACTCTGAGGCTTTCACAGCTTTGAAACTATGTGAAGATCTCCTCTCCCCTTTTATTCAGCAAGCAAGAGTGAAAAACAGGCTAATTCAGAATGAGCTCTAAACTGCTATACTTTCCTTATATGAAGGAAAAAATCAAAATATACCATTTAAAACAATAATGGTCTTGTACATTGCCACCACAGATGGTAATGAGAAAAATGATAATCTAAGCTTGCTTCTTTGCAAGTATACTTAAAAGAGTCCAGAAGTTTTTTTTTTAAAGTTCATGAATCCTTCAATATACCATATTTTTCGGTGTATAAGACACACTTCCCCACCCCAAAAAAGTGGGTGGAAATGTCTGAGCATCTTATACAGCGAATGTTGCCGAAACCCCAGCCACCCGCCGTCCCCCATCCTTCGGCCTCTGCCTCCCAGCAATTTGCCTCCTTGCGGCAAACAGTAAACAGCCTGGTCAGCTTCAGCACAGCCTGATTTTGGCACAAGCAGCTGATTGTTGATTGGATCGGTCTCCTGACGATTAGCTGTTTCAGGCTGCAGGGATTGCCATTGCCTATTGCCGCCTCTGCATACCCCATTTTCAGCCTCCGCATCCCGTTTTCGGCCTCCGTTTGCCCCATTTTTGGCCCATTTCGATCCCCGCTACCTGGAAATGAGGCACGCGGAGGCCAAAAACGGGGCATGCGGAGGCCGAAAATGGCGCGTGTGGAGGCAGCAATAGGCGATGGCGATCCCTGCAGCCTGAAACAGATGATGGCTAGAAGGCAGATCCAACCGACAATCAGCTGTTTGTGCTAATCAGGCTGTGCTGAAGCTGACCAGGCTGTTTGCTGCAAGGAGGCAAATTGCTGGGAGGCAGAGACAGATTTTTGTTTCCTTGTTTTCCTCCCCAAAAGCTAGGTGCGCCTTATACTTTGGAGCATCTTATACTCTGAAAAATATGGTACTTGCTTTAGGATACAATCATACAAACCTTAGATAATTTGTTTTTTTTCTAGATATTCCAGATTTCTGCTTTCTGGAGATGCCAGAAAGCAGAAATCTGGAATATCTACAGTAGAAAAAAAATATGAATCCACATACTAACCAGATATGAGTGATATGTGATTCTCTATCTTCCTACTATTCTTACATACTTGATGGACATATGTCACTATTTACTAGTTTATGAAATGAGAATTATAGTCTCCAAACAAATCTGTGAACACACACAGTAGTATCAGATGTAGGAATTTATATTTTAGTTCCATAAAAAATACCTGAAGACATTATTTTTTCCCATAAACGTAACAGCTTAAGCAGAAGGACTTCATTCGTTAACATGATGGGCTAAAAACCAAATTTGCAACAACTTTTCATTTTTTTTACATTTTTCCTCACATCAGTATTTTGGAATTTCTCAGCTTTTGTCAACAAAGTTTTCATGTCTCCTTTTCGCATGTAAAATATCCCATAAATGAGAATGGAGAAACAAAAGGCCAGCTTTTATAAAAATCTAAGTCAGTAAGAAACTACAGAAACTTAAATCTGTGTTTTCCTGTATGAAAATGCCATTTGGGATTCTTAGTTTTTCTTTGATTTGTCATGCCAACTTGATATTTCTTTAAGAATTAAGACAGAAACTTAAGCTTTCATGCAAAACAGAGTCTAAAACATGTTCATGTCCTTGTTTATTTTCAAAAATCATGCCATTCAGCTCTCCTTCATTCTGCATCTGCTCACCTTGTTTCTTGTGAACCATCCTGGACAAATTTGGCCACAGCAGACAAAATCTTGTCAGTTATATCCTTAATTCCAGATAATATACGACCTGGTCCCATGTGCTCTACAACATCTGACAAATGTTGGGCAGTGCATCTTCTTACTGCTGTATTTAAGTGGCTGGTAACAATAAAAAGCATATACAGTTTAGAAAAATACATGATTATTATTTATTGCAACAGTAATGCTGAAAGACCTTTTGAAAATTCTTATGCATTTTATAACTGAATCAAGGTAACAAAGACATAAAATCCCAGATATCTGGAGCTAAATTTAATGCATTTGGCTAGTAGCAATGCAAAAGCCCTTTATGTAGTAGACCCACTCCAAACAACACAATTCCAGATTAAAATGCAGGTGTGTTGCAGCAAAAGAAGCCAGACAAGGTCTTTTTTTTGGTCATTAAAGCTAAGGAAATGTTTTAAATAAAAGAGAAGAAATAGCAATAGAAGAACTCATGCTAATAAGCATGCTTGAATACGTTCTTGGACAGCCATTGCTTGCTTATATCTTGCCTTTCCACCATGCTTCCAAAATGGATTACAAAAACGCTTAAACCAGCTTATGTACAGTGCAAGAAGGGAGTAAAAATAGTTTATTAAAGACATAAGAAAGGGAAATATAGGCAAATCTAGTTTACACCTGAACCATCCATTCTACCTTTTCGTCTTTGGTTCAATCACGTCTGTACACCATTTCATACATTTTTCTCTCATTTTCCCTATTAAACATAGCATCTTGGTCTTTGCTACATAAATCATGCAATCCACCAGCTCACTGCATATCTTCCATGTTTTCAGACAATAAAATATCACTTGTAAGCAAAAGTAAATACACATTCATATTCCCAACCACAACATTATCTTCATTATCAACAGTCTTTATACGTTTAACCTGAAGTATTTTAAACAATCAAGAGATTATCACACATCCTTAACTTATTTGTTGAATTATCCACTAATTCATTATTCTCATGCATACATTACTTCCATGATATATTGCTGTAACCATGTTCAGCAACCTCGTCTCAACCCAATAGAAATGCAAAATGTTCCATAATTTGAACAGATTCACTTTATAATATGCTTTCTCTAAATCAAGAAATGTACATTTTATTTTTCCCATTCATACATTTCTCAATGTCTCACTCTAGAGATAAAATATGGTCTGCACACTCTCTAGTTGGCATAAAGCCACATTCTACTTCTCAAATTTGCTCATTTTCATCTCTCATATCTATGTTTAAAGGAAAAGAAAATTCTCTTAGATGAATCATCAGAACTGTAACAGGCTGAGCTGACTTCTGATAATGATTAGATTTGCTTGACAGTTCTATCTATTTTATTTTAAGCAAAGTCAAGAAAGCCACTGAAAAACCATAATTCAAAATTCTACCTTTGACCTCCATTGATCAGAGAAGAGAGAGCACGTGCAGGAGTCACATTATTAACCATAGCTTTTAGTGCTTTGTCAACGTCCTCCCTAATGAAGGTGTTTGATTCCCCAGCCTTATGCAAAAGGACTTTAACTGTATTATCTAGTTCTTGATCCATGCTCTTTTTCAGGTAGTTGAATAAATCTCCTAAACAAACAACCGCAGCTCGGGAAACAACAGAACGTAAATTTTTCACCTACAAAAAGAAAAACCTGAATTAGCAACGGTTGGCAAAACACTATTCCTGATTTTGAATCCTCCCATTCTATCCCCCATCAAGTCATTGCATTACATAAAATTATATTTGTATGCAAGCATGTTATATGGGATATCAATGCCACAATATAACATATTACAGGTTAAGCTGGATTAACCAGGTTTAAGTCCCACCTTCTGGACCTAATGAAGAAGGTACTTGCCAAGAAATGGTTATACTTTCAGTAACTGTGTTGGTATTAGTTGTTTAATACCGTACTACAAACATGGCTGTCCTCTTGGAATTTACAGTCAGAGGAATGAGTGCTGAAGTGAGTCAGCAACTATAAATTTATGTACCATTGGCACACACAGACAAAAAGTCATTTATCTGAAAAGGCAGCCTGAGATGCAAGTGATTGGCTAGGAATTATTTTTTTTGCGGGATAATTTTAGCAACAAAAATTAACCCAATGTGCCACTGTTATGAAAAAGGCAAATTCACTGCTGTGAAAATAAGCAAATGTTCCCTATAATTTAAAAAAGGGAAATGTATTATATGAAAAACTTTAGAATACTATAATGAGCTCTTAGATACCAGATGTCAAGAAATGGTATTAAAGTTTTCAAAATGTTGTTCTACTGTCATTCCAGAAAAGAACAAATAAAATGATCTAGGGGCTGGATCAATTTTTGCTGGATAATATGAACAGAAAGGTGTTAATTCCATTCATGTCTTTAGATTTCCCACATCAGTTTTGGTGATCATTGTAGCATAAGAATACTTGAATAGAAAGGCTTTTGGTCTGTTCTAGCAGATAAGCACTATGCTTAGCAGGGATTAGATACAGGTAGTCCTTGACTTACAACCACAATTAAGACCAGAATTTAGGTCATTAATTGTTGTGATTGTTACATGAGGTGTCACTCAACAACTGCAATTTCAGCTCTCCTCATTGCAATCATTAAGCAACTGAGCAAGTCATTAAGCAGATGGAGCGAAAGAGGTGCCTGCCGACGGGAGAGAGACAGCTATTCTCCCTGCCCAGAAGGGAAGTTCAGTTCTGGGCTGGAGAAAAGAACTCAGATCTTCATGATCTGAGAGTTTCTCGAGTGTAGTACTGGAGTTCCCCTCCCCTCCAATCATGGAAGGGAATCAAAATCCAAGCAGGATTTTGGCATGAAATGTTTGCAGCATTGGGCATTTAGAACCAGTCCCCAGAAATTAGAAATACCCTTTTCACCCATCCTCCTCAATGGCAAAGGTGCTGCCTAACAGACTGGTGAGGAATCTCTCCACCAAGCAGCACTTTTGCTCTCAAGAAACTGCTGGAAAAAATCCCTCCTGAAATCCAGGAAGGATTTCCCGCTTGGATTTTGGAAGGGACTTTTGTCAGCCAGTCCCCAGAAACCAGAGGGTTTCCTTTGGGTAGGTGGTAGTGGCTTGCAACCATAGTCTTTATGGGGAAGCTGGCAGAGAAGATTGCACATGGTGACCAAATGATCACAGCCCTAAATATGAATGGGTTGCCAAGCCCCTAGATCACTATCACGTGAGTGTCAGGGCATTGCAATGGCCATATATAAGCCCTTTCATTCAGTGCTGTTGGTAATTTCAAACACTCGCTGAACAAATGGTCATTAAGCAAGGATTACCTGTATACTGTAGGTAGTTCTTGACTTATGATAGCAACTGGAATTTCTGTCGCTAAGCAATGGAGTTGTAAAGTGTGAACGCTTTGCTTAGCAATCTCTGTGATCCTGGTTGCCATCATTAATCAAATGTTATAGTCGCTAGACAAGGCAGCTTCCTGCCAACTTCCCACAACCCAAACAAAGAGGGTGTGAAGGTATGTGAGCGGCATAGCGTGGGGCCCACCATTTGCTCAGCAATGTCATAACATGGAATTCAAGGGTTACCTGTATATGCACACAAGGCTTAGCTTTAAGATACAGATTTAGTAGAAAATATGATAAATCAGAAAACTAAAATCTAGATAATTTTGCTTAAGTTTGGTAGGCCAGAAATGCTACAGGAAAAACTACTTTATGAACCATTTTCTAACTAAAATCTTACTAAAATGAAGATACAGCCAGTAAAAATGGTTTTTTTTAATATATATATATATATATATACATACACATTTTTGCATGCTCTTTTTGTTAGATGCTTTAGAGGCGTTGAGTCACAGTTAATATATTGGGAAATATTAAAAGTTGAGGCCATAGGTATTGAGACAATTAAGTTCCAGAAGAAGCAATCTTCATGAATAAGAAAACATTTAAAGTAAAATAAAGGGGATGCAAAAATTAAAATACAAATTACAAAAAAAAAGCAACTAATACCGGTAGTAAACATCTTGTCATTTAGTGCCTCCCCCAATGAGATCTGAAGAAAAGGGGGGAAAAAACTTACTTCTTGCACAACAGCCAAACTAGTTTCATGCAGCTTTGCAGTTAGAGCATCAGAGTGATAGGCAGAAAGGCACCTAATTGAATTGAGGCCCTCAATTTTCTTCTCCCTATGTTGAAACAAAAGATGAAATATGTATATTGCACAGAATAGACAAAGAGCTCAAATTCATTACAAATTCTCAACTTACACATTTTTATCACACTTCTAAAAAAATGACTACAATCACCAGTAAAAAAAAAAGTAATATTTTACATTAAGAGTAAAATACTGTGGCAATTGCTTTTTATTTAATTGTGTCCAACAGGATTTTTTTTCTGTTTCAGCCCAAAGATGAAGATAATTAAAAAAAAAAAAGATAGAAACTGAGAAACATACCAATCATTATCAGCAAGGTACTGCAAGGCTTCCAAAAGAGCAAATTCAGGCTTGGGGAAGGGTCTCAAATCTGAGGGTTCCATTATTTCGGAACTGTGCGTGACAGATAACATCCGATCCTTAAACGACATCTGTGGACCTGGAGAGTCTTCACCTGCAACTTCATCCATTTGATTATGCAAAAGTGACCTAACTCTGTGATGTGAATAAGCCATTTATTTATTCATTTATTATTATGTTTATATGGCCGCCCAATTCAGACGTGACTCTGGGTGGCATTGAATAGCTCATCAAACCAAAAAAAATAATAATACCAAAGTAAACAGGACACACTGTTAAAAAGGGATTACGGCAATAACACAGCAATCAGAAGTAAAGTGTACTATAGTTCATCTGTTGGGGAATCTGTTTTTCCCAATCCAAACACCCAGGGGAAAAAGTCAGTTTTTCAATGCCATTCCAGAAGCCTGCAGGATTGGGGCAAACGGTATATTGGGTGATTAAGGAAACAAGGTTCCTATGTTGACTAAAATATATATACTGCAGCACAACGAGAGTGGCAAAATCTAGAAGAGACAGATTGGGCTTTACTACTATTGTCCTGCTTAGAAATCTAGAGAGGATCTGTTTAAGGTCCCAATTCTATAAGAAATAAATGAGATGTGGACGGGAAGGCAGGCTGGTCTTTGAAAAAACATACTTTTCAGTAGAGCTTTGGCTCCGAAGATGATGAAGGCACAAACCTTTATTTATATTATTAGTTCCGTCTAGTGTTTAATAACAATTAGAAAAGGTTGTTTTTATTAATGCTGAATTTTAGAGGGAGAACAGAGAAACATTCAATAAATAAATAAAATGATTACCTGAGTCTAACAAGATCAAAGGCTGTGCTTTTTTAATACTTGATGTTCTTTTCAACAAAGGACTGAAGGCAACATTTCCTTAAGGACAAAGAAACAAACAAAGGCCCTTTTAGAATATTTCCATAATGCTCTGGTAAATGTTCTCTTTAACCAAGTACAGTAAGCAACATTTTCTACTAGGTACTAGAAAATTATTATAAATTAGCTTGCAAGGTTACAGATAAAACTGATTAATGCAAACAACAACAATCTGGATAAAGGAACAATCAGATTTATATCTAACAGCCATGCTGTTAATATCTTTTTAAACTGTATTCTTTATGGTATGTTTATCTGCCTGCAGCAGCACTTAATAAAATCATCTTCAGAACTAGGAAGTAGCACCTAAAAAGAAATCAGGAATACACCTTGTGTGCATGCTACATAACCTAAGATGGCAGTCATTTTGGTAACCATATTAAAGAATCATTAAGTAAATAATGGATTACTGCTGTCGGTTGTCAACTTTTCTGATTCACTGATCTTGAGCAATTCCCAAGGGTTGGATTCCTTTTTCCCCAGATCTCTAATTTGCTGGTGCTCCTTCTCCTCTCTCTTCTTCTGTCTCATCTTTTCTCGGGCAGATTTGGATAAGGCAACTTTCATCTACAACAGAAGGTAAAATACATTCAATATGAGATGAATAAAGAATGTAACACTCAAATAAAAAAGAACACTGTCAACATTTCTCCTCTTTTTTAGACACAAGATGCAAACCCATGCCAATATTTCACTCAGATGCTCTTAACTGCAGTACATAATCAAAACTGATTATGTATCACCAAGGGAGTGTCGACTATTGGCAACCACATAGATTTCAGATATTTCAGTTATGATAAATGCAGAGGAATTGCCTTTTGGTAGTATATACCCAGTTAGAATGAAATGGAAATGACGGCAGCCCAAACCAAGAATTCTTAGGAAACTAAATGGAGTAAGGATAAAGTGAGATTAAATAAGATACCCATCAACTGTCCTGTGAGAAGGATTTTTGGTGAAGTTTAATTCTGTGCTTGGTGAAGTTTAATCCTGTGTTTATTGATGGGATAATCTTCCCTATTCAGCTTTGTTTGGAAGGAAAAAGATTAATCTGTTCCTGAAAAGAAACTGGGTTGAGAAATCTGGCTAGTTCTTGTGTCTATTTGTTCTGGTAAGGAGTAAGAATTGGCTGCTGATAGTTATCATTGCATTTTAACTATTTCAATTCCTCAAGGTGCTCTGGCACCCTGCCTGATT
>JANHJO010003191.1:95434-106481 GCA_032468235.1 Pseudoxyrhopus heterurus
AGCCCTTTTTGAGGGCTGAAAAACTCGGCTTATACTCGAGTATATACGGTATATAGAAATTACCTTAAGATGCAGGCAAACTTTTTACAACCAAAGACTGCATTTCTTTTTTTTTTCCACTGAAAGCAAAAAGAACATGGTGATTATATTAATAAAGATGGTGGCATAACATTTTGGACCATTTAAGGTTTTGGAGGGCTTCCTAGCATAAAATAAAGTAGGCTTAGTTTTGGAATATGGATTTCAGCATGGAAAATATAGCATGTCTATTTTAGAGTTAGACGTTTTGGTGAATGAGTAATTACATTGCTTAGGTATTCATTTGCTACCGTTCTAGATCTTTTAGCTGTTAATCCAGCTAAGCTGATTTTTTTTTCTTACTCTTCTAGTAACTTCTATCTTTATGGATCCTCTCCCTGTAAGGCAATTATGTATTTGGGAACTACTCCATATTTTTGAATTTGCAAACATAACTTTATGCTTGAGATGCAGAATCACCCTTATTTCCACCCTGCTACTTTATTATTTGACTCAGGTGTTCGGGTCACAACAAATCTCATCAAACTATAAATCATAGTCTGTAAAAGTAAATCTTCCTCTGGAAATACCACATCCTCCCTTCTCTCTTGTCCTGGCCTTGCAGCTAACAGGCATGGTGCAGGCAAATTTTGCAGAGTCCAAGGGGAGGCTGAGCTTATGAAGAAATAGGCACACAAGAGAAATGATCGGAAAAAGGATGATATCAGGAATAGGTGGCTGTTCTTGGGAGGTCTCCTCTGATTCTAAATGTTCACAGCTGAAGCATTTCTGGAGAGACAGCAGCCAGCCAGCTAGCCAGCCACTTACTCATGGGGCATACCCTTTGGCAGAGACAGGACTTCCCTCTCTGTTCAGCCTGACATCCAGTTTAGCAGAAAGCTTCCAAGCTGAGAGAAAGCTTGTAACTGATCAATTCACACACTCCAAAACACCAGGTACCACACCAAACAAACATGGCACACACACACAGAGGCCTCTCCCATGACCTCAGTTTTATTCAGTTCAACAATGCCAACATTCTTTTCTCATTGTCTTGAAATAGCATTCAAAAAAGAAGAGGAGAAAAGAGAGAATCCCAGACTAACCAGAACATATACTCTCCCAAATCCCATCAGTACACACATATAGTCTTCAATTCCTCAGTTGCAACTAGGAAATCATGTGGAGGAATTTGTGAAGGATCTGACAGACAAAATTCCGTTCTCAATTGGAAACCAGCGTGGAGCAGATCCATTAGAGCAGGGCTGTCAAACTCCCGCCCACGAGCTGGATGCGTCACGTGCTGGCCATGCCCATGCCACATTTAGCAACGGGAAAAAAAATTCTCAAACGTCACATGATGCCACGGTGACAATGTGAGTTTGACATCCCTGCATTAGAGACTCACCTGGTTATCTGGGAGAGTTCGACTTTGTTAAACTTGAGGAAGTGGACAGCATCCTCAGAGCTGTTATCCCAACTGCTTGTTTATTAGATCCTTCATTCTAGAGAATATGGCTATTTCAACTCATATTTTCAAGGATAAATTGCTGTTTTCTTCCTCAGCCAAAACACTCTATGGCAATAAAAGCCTAACCCGGAGGCCTAGAATTTGTTCGAGAAAACATTTTCTGCCTAACCCATTCTCATGATATTAGAGTAATATTTGGCCATTTCTATTCTGAGTTTCCTATACTATTGTCTTTTGCTGGCTGTGTGATAGAGAAAGGCAGTGAAGAGATGGGTTGAAGGGACAATTTTATAGTTGTTCCTCCCCTCCTTCAAGAAAACATCTGACCTTTGGACATTTTTCACCCTCCACATTACAGCTTTTATGATGATGATGATTAGGTTTCTACTTGCCTTTTTTTTTTACATATAACTGAAGATGGTGAACATACGTAACACTGGATCCCATTTTCCTCATAACGATCACAAGCTCTTTAACACTTATTTAAATTGTGAAGGTTTTTTTTGTTTGCATGTTTTTCTCATGAAAAGGACTTGGTTTTGTAATGTTAAATATATAAATATACTTTCTTTTTTTCTTCCCCAATAGGAGTTGGTGCAGCTATAATTGATACGTATCTTTATGTAGTTGGTGGACACTCAGGGTCGTCCTATCTTAATACCGTACAGAAATATGACCCTATATCTGATAACTGGCTGGACACTGCTGGTATGATGTACTGCCGTTGTAATTTTGGCTTGACTGCACTTTGAAGAATACACTTGAGGACACAAGTAGCACTTGAAGATGCCCGACCTGTACAAAGCAGAAGCTGTATTTCTTCAAGATGGGAGAAAGGAGAGATGACTTAATAGTAATGCAAACAGGTGAACCCCAAATAAGAATTGGATATTGTTGATAGGAAAGAAATGGAAGGAGCGAATATGGAATTGTCTTTCTAATGGGGATCCAAATTGCACACTGTTATTGATCTGAAATAATTTATCTTGATAAAAGAAGCACTGTGTTGCCTGCAATAGGCAAAGAAACCCCCAAACTCAGAGCTTTGATCTTTCTCTTCCTGTGACTGGCATAGGTAATATTGCTAAAGGGGTGGGATCATTTGACTGTGTTGCACAATCTTACTAGATGTCTGTCTCCATATTTACATAGAGACCATGATTGCTTCACATTTTTTATGAACAGTTAAAGGGCTGCTTTTTCCCTCCACCCATTACGCAGGTTTTGTAAATATCTGATACTGTAATTTGTTTATCTGCACTTAATATGCCTCCTTTTGGAGTGGAGGGATAATTTACTGGAGGATTAGAATGGATAGCTATTTTCAGCTCAATGCATTTAAAGTTTTATTTTTATTCTTATACTATTTGGACCTGTCTGTACATCTAAAAAGTAACCCTTCTGCCCTTTATCTGAAGACCTACAGCTTTTAAGCTGGTAGAGAAAGCCCATGTGGCTTGGGTTTTATTAAAATAATGCGTAATGATATGCCAGCACCCGTGTAAATGTTCCAGAAAGAAATATCTTCCACCTCTGTGCATAAATTTATGGCATGTAGCCCACGAGTGACTACAGAGAATGTACAACCAAATTTTCAGTGTGTATTGACTTTGACATGGTGCTAAACAATTAGATTGCTGAGATTGCTAGAAATATTAAGAGAGATTGATTGAATATGTACAGCACTGGACTTAAGGCAAAGTTTCGACTACATTTTTTGTCATTAGTGATCTGCAAGATACGTAATGATAGCTACCAAATTGAAATATAACTCTATTTTTCTTTTCTATTCCTGTGAAATGATCAAACGTTTCTTATGCTAATATTTCGTAGATGAGCATGTTTGGTGAACAGAATCCTGAACAGATTAGAGAATGGAGTATTGATTTCCTTAGAGATAGTTCTCCTCCTTAAAAAATGACTTGGGTAACAATACTGGATAGTTATCTCTGTATTCTTAGCAGCTCCCCCAGACATTGCTTTGAGATATCCTAGAACTCAGCAGAACTCTTAAGTAGTGATTGGATTGTTCTGTAATAGGACAATTCCTCTAATAAATTGAAATTTGGTCATTGATAGATCAAACTCACTGTTAAAGTTCTAAGAGAACAAAGCATGACCTTATTTTTTAATATTATTTAACATAGATAACTGAAACTGTTTTTGCAGTTTCTCTTTCAGGTATTTTTAAATGTATATTTCTGTTTTGTCGAAAGAGTTGTACTTCAATTTATTCTTGTCTGCCTTTACTCCCTTTGGAAGTACATTTCTCCTCATCTCCCTTTAGCATGATTTTTGGTAGTGTTCACAAACATGCAATAATAAGATGTGTGGCTGACCTGTATTTTGAGCCTTTTACTTCTGTCTACACGAAAGGGGAGATTATGGACTAGTAACTTCTGCTCTGTAATAAGAATGGCAGCTAACCAAGCTGCAAAAGCTCTTCTTCTTCCATGAGCTAATCAATGTTCTAATTAAAACCAGAAGAGCACATTTCTTAAACTACTTAACATCATTTTTCTACCAACACTTGAAGATGTTATCAAATCCTAAAACTCTTGTTTAGATATTTGTGGAGTTAAGCAGAGTTTTGAAGCAACTAACTATGAAACAAGCAATTTGTAATATGCTAGTTGATACCTATTATGCAGCAATAATAGCATAATGCAACATGTACATTGATTTTTTTTTAATGCATGGAATTGTGTGCTTAGGACATTCTCATTCATTTCAGTGAAACTTGTTTGAGAGATCTGGATTCTGAAGAAAGCAATCCTATGTGACAGTAGAAGCAATTGCTTGTTGTTGATCAGCAGCTATTCAGTTTGCATTCACAAAAATGCAAAGTTAAATTGTTTTTTGTCTTAGGTCTTTCTTCCAGCTGCCTTTGAATTTAGAAAAAAATATATTGATGCTTGGTAGTTGAAAAGTTGCTCACATAGTGAGATTTTGGGAATCGGACAGAAACAGCTCTGAACAAGGAGAGAGCAAAAAGTGATCACGGAGTGGAAAATGCTAAAAAAAAATCCCATTGTAGCTGAAGGACTTAAGAAGAGTTCGCCTGGTTATCTGCCTTGTTCATGCATCTTTTGCAAAGCATTCACTCAAACTGCTTCGACTGGCAAAGCTGAACATCAGAGTTAAGGATGTTTTTTGCTTCTGTTTTAAAAAAAGGACTGCAGACTGTGACAACATTTGATATTCTTCAGCACCCCTTTTGGGTGATGGCATGTACTCAGTAAGAAGCCAATTACTCTAAATATAGCACCTTTTGAGTTATTAGTAATCTCCAGGCAGTTTGAGGGTAGCCCTTATTGTGCAGTTTAGCTAAGGACATTGTTGATTTAGTCTATCTTGACATTTGTCCATAAGGAGATTTGGTTGATTGCTTTAATTATGTAGACCATCTGTATTAACAACGTTAATACAAATAGCTATTTTAGTCACAATTAGATTAATTCACTAGTGCATTAGATACTATCTCTGTAGCAAATACAGGGAATAATATATTTAAATAAACTCATCATAGTCACTTCTCTTCCACCATTCACTGAACTGCTCAAGTGTAGATAAATTGGACAACCAATTTTAACATTTATAGGCTGCAATAAGCTGCTTATAGCTCAGCATTATAGAGAAAGCCTTTCCTAAAATAGTACCTACCTTAACATCCAGTTCCACAAAACCATTCAAGTGACTTACTTAATGATTAAGCAAAAGCACTTTAACATTTCCTGGCTGTTTATTTTTAAGTTTTTCTTTAGTTTGGAAGAAAAATAACCCACAGCTTTGTACATAGGAGATATAGGGTAGCATTATATGCATATCTAATACAAGTAATCCTCAACCTTACGACCACAATTGGGATGGAATTTCCATCGCTAAGGGAGGTGAGTTATGCCCAATTTTATTATCTTTTTTTGCTGTGGCCATTAAGCAAATCACTGCAGTCATTAATTGAAGCTGGCTTCTCCCATTGAATTTGTTTCTCGGAAGCCAGCTGGGAAGGTCTCAGATGGTGGTCATGTAACCTTGGGATGCTGCAGCCATTGTAAATGAATATAGGTTGCCAAGCACCCAAATTTTGAGCATGTGACCATGGAGACACTGCAACAGTTATAAGTTTGAGGAACAGTCATAAGTCACCACTTTGGTTATTAAGTAAATATAGTTAAGGACTACCTGTAATCTTGATTGAAAGCACAACTCCAGAACCAGACACTGTTTCCAGTGCCAGCATCTGTTGTTATAGAAGAATTTTTCTTCTCATTAATACATCTTTCCATTCATGATAAATGAATATTTATGAGAGATAGGGAAGTTGGCACCTTGGCTGGGTCTTTTCTTCAGTCAAGAAATATTAAATGGAATAAAAGGGTTCCTGGAGATATGTCAGCTAGAGTGTAAGATTGGAGCCTCGCAGTGGTTAAATATTTTTGTTATGTGGCAAACCCAGGCAGTCCTCTCTCTATTTCTATTTTTTCTTCTACCCCATCTACCAAGGTTCATTTGTTAACTCCTTCCATTCTATGACAGAATATGAGCTCACTCTCCTACTTGCCTTAAATCCCCTTTCATTCATAAAAGAACTGAGAAATAATTCCTTTGCCTTACATGCTATTCTGTGTTTTCACTTCTGTGACCCAATTCTAAACCTTCATGCACAGTAGCTTTTGGTAAGATTCTAACTTGCACAGAGGGATTTATTGTGGATGTTAGGAGACAGGCAGTGTTGTTTTATGTTGCATTCTACCAGCAGAGTTTCATGTTCTTTCTTTACAAAGATGGTAGTTGAGTATGAAGCCACCAGATAAATTTATCCTTTGTTTGCTAAATGTGGTCATGTTCTGTTGTTATTGCTACAGTATTTCATTTCAATGTGCACTGTTTACTAAATAAATTTATGAAGGCAAAAAACGTTTGATTGTAATTTTTTAAATATCTAACTTGGTTATCTTCATCTTTAAATACCACAGATAAACCTGAAATATTATTTAGTAAACACACTTTTACTGGGGGAATTGAGGGATTTCAGTCAAGCTCACAGACATAATGCATCCTGTAATGGACATAAGATCTGCAAAAGCATCACTTTCATAATCACAGTTGCATGTAATCAATTTACAATTAAAGAGAGAGGCAGGATAAAAGAAATCCAGTTAATAAGTCAACATTATTTTTGGATAAAGAAGGAGGGAGGAGGGGAAAAGGATATAAAGGATTTAAATTTCAGCAAAAAGTTTAAACAGAAATTGGATGTAAAAAGTTAAAAATGGACAAATGGGACAGTAACTTTGAAATATAAAATTTGGTGCAAGTGTTTTTAAAAGTATTGGAATTAAACAAGCAAACAGATCTAACTTTCATGAGCCTATTATTTGTTTAACATTAAGAACATAGACAATTGGTATACTTTACAGAATAAAGATGATGTGAACCAGTTTGTGGCAGTGACTGCAACTATGGAGTGCCTTTTTAGATGAATGTATCAAAGATGCAGAGAAACAAAGCAAAAAAAAAAAAAGAGGGGGGGGGAAACCTGCGTTTATGTGTTTAATTCTAAATTTTGTCATTCACATACCAAATTAAAGCCCAACAAAAAAGCTTTAAAATGACACATTGCCCAAGTCTGTATCTCATCTGGTTCCCGAGAAAATGGCAGTTTAATATGTCTGGACATAGCGATTTTTTAATGAAAATTAAAATAATTGGGACTTAATAACTTTTGAAGGAAAGGCAGAAATTTTTTTCCCCATTTCTATTCATAACTATGTAAGGGCACTAGATACACCAAGTTTCATTAAAATCTGAGAGGTCAAGGCAGATTTTCATACAAAACTGTGTTGATTTGACATGGAATAATCCTGAGACACTTTTCTTTCTGGATTGCAAAATTAGAATGACAATTACCAAGTGAGCAGGAAAAAAAGGAGAATGGGGATTGTTAGCACAACTTGTAGAAAGAGGAATTACACCAGAATTGCTTCAGAAAATGTTTGAGGATTTACACAAAAGGACTTCTGAATCACTTAGTACTAAATGAAGAGCTTTGAAAGAGAGAAGTGATCAGACATGTAAAATAAATGATAAAGAATTTTTGAAAAGTAAGACAAAAGTTATTAATAGAGAGATGAAGAGGATGCAGAGGCAAAAAATGACAAAGTTCATAGAATTTGCAAAATTAGGGATGTCCTGCTCCATTTTGTTAGGAAGAAGACGAGACCAAGTTCTGTAGAAGCATTTTAATGCAAGATTGAAGATTAATAATACAGATGCCTTTGTCCTTAAAGAAATTTGATTAAAATACTGCATCAAAGAAAACTGCTTCTTTCTGACAGATAGACTTAAACAGAAAAACAGTACATTTTGATGGAACAAACTGGCAGAATGGTTTTTACTTTCAAACAACAGGTTTTAACTGAGTTCTGTGCAGAAAGCGAGAACATTTAGAAAAATTCAAAACATTGGAGACAATACAAATGGGTGTGACAGGATAAGTATACACAAAAACCTTTACAAGTGCAACTGGAAAGTGAAAGGGATGGTCCCGAATTAGGTATTATAGATATTGATTTTTCTAAATTTTTGGCCTCATTATGCTTAATATAGAGTGTAAATAAAGCACATACTCCTTAAAAGAGAAAAAAAATAATTCAAAAAAATTAAAACAAGATAATTTGATAGAAAATAGGATATTAAATATTTGACTTACAAAAAATTTGTGTGAATAATTTATCTCAACAGGAACAAAAAAGAATTTCTAGAAAAAGAATTTTTAGATATACAAAAATACAATCCCAGCAGAGCAAAAGCCAGCTTTCATTTTGTACTAAAGGTAGTCCTTCACTTTTAGAGCTAGTCCTCTACAATTGGGCCAAAATTTCTGTTGCTAAACAAGATAGTTAAGTAAATTTTGTCCCAATTTACCACTTTCTTGCCAGAGTTGTTAAGTGAATCCCTGCAGTTGTTAAGTTGGTAACACAGTTGTTAAGTGAATCTGGCTTTCCCATTGACTTTCCTTCTCAGAAGGTCACTGCAACAGTCGTAAATACATGCCAAACATCTGAATTTTGATCATGCGACTGGGAATGCTGCAATGGTCGTGTGAAAAATGATCATCAAATTTTTCAGTGCCATCGTAACTTTGGTCACTAAACTTGTAAGTTGTGGACTATCTGTATTGCTCTATGATAAACTCTACTACCTGCCATAACAAACTCACTCTCTGAAGATGAACATTATTTAAATATTTTGGGTGGAGTGCCTAATTAAATGTCTCATTCAAATTAATTTCTTAGACTACTCCCTTACGCATAGTCTTGGTTTTGCAACCACATCTGGAATTATTAGCAACTCAGTTGCTTTATATACCTGTGAAGGTCGTAAATGCCAGGATTGGTTCCAAAATTACTTTTTTGTCACTGTCATAACTGCAAACCCTCCATGTAGGAGGCAATCACTAAGCAAGGAAAACCAGTAGAGGTGTAGTTTTCTTCAGTCCAAGTTCCTCTATCTTGCTTTGTTCCATTTATCCTCTTAGACTGAAAGAGCGATGATGATGCGATATGAAGCAGAAAGCTGCCTCCCTGAACTTTTTTAACCCTTTCCAAATACATTGGGTTGAATATCACCTATCCCAAGCCAGTTATGAGCAGAAGATACTGGTTCCTGTTAATTCGGAGCAGAAAGGTTTTTGAAACTCTTGAGTTCTGTGGCACATTAGGATCCTTCAATCAAGTTAAGGTACACTTAGGAGAAAGAATCTGGAATTTGGAAAAGGAATCTGGGAGGGTTCTGAAATCATTCCGTTTTTACTAGCCATAACCAAGCAAAAAAACGTGCCCTATCCATCGAGGAAAAAATGGCATCCCTACGTATTAAAATAAACAAAACAACAACACGGGAAATATTATTTCTAAAACGTCGTGTTTTTTTTATTATTCCTTTGAAGAAGAAGAAAGTTCGTCATAGCAGCTCTCGATTCATTTCAATCCGTCTGGCGCTGGAGTTCCGTCGCCTTGAAAAGTTGGCGAACGAACGACACCGACTCTGTCATGAAATCCGCTCCAAAGCAGGGGAAGCAGAAGGGAGAGGCGGAGGGCGGGGCGCAAGAATAGAGGCGAGCCGTTGATTGGTTCGCTGTTCTCCAAATCAATCAAGGGCGGGGAGGAATGGACCCCCGCCCCCCGTAACCACAGGCAGCGGAAGCGAGGAAACGCCCGCGCGCGCGCCCTGGTCTCTTTCCCAGGGATGAGTCGCCCCTTTTCCCGGCATCCTTTCTGATTGGTTTCCTGGCGCCCTGCCAAGGCGGAAGTAGTCCGAGATGATGGCGGCCGTTATTCCGCTCCGTGCCTCCTCAGCGAGGTCTGTCTGGATGGCGCTCGCCTCGATGCTGCTGCTGCTGCTGCTTATAGCGCCGGGGCCCGCGTTGGCCGGCAGGAATCGAGTCCAAGTACTGACTGACGGAGCGTGGCAAGAACTGCTGCAGGGCGAGTGGATGGTGGAATTGTGAGTCCTCGCGGGCGGAGAAAAGCGGCTCTTTTCCCAGAAGCGCCCGAGGAATCGTAGGATGGGGAGGGTCATCTAGTCCAACACTTTGTATCTGCTCCGCTCCAGCTTTCGCTAGTCTCCTTCGCCCCATTTAACTCGTCAGTCAGAAGAGTGGATGGCCTGACCCTCCCATCTCTTCCTTAGGGCTGGCTATTTAATGATTGACAGCAGTGTTTGTCAATATTGGTTATTTTAGGATATATTGACCTTCACGTTCAGAATTCCCTGCCAGCTTGCATGTTGCTTGGGGAATTCTGGGATCAGACTCCAGGCATCTTAAAAGTAACCAAGGTTGACAGACATCGGCCAAGGGGAATTTCGCACCCTTGATTTGGTAATCTCTAAAGTGCTTTTTCAAGAGGTAACTAGACTTCCTGGTTTTTCTTTGAAGACCTTTCACTTCTCATCCAAAAAGCTTCTTTGGCTCCTGGATTGGGTAATTCTTTGGGGGAGGGGAGTTTCTACCCAGTACAAACCAATATGTCTCAATCGGAGGAACTCTGCTGTTTCAAGCCAGCCACTGTTTTACAGAAAAGCAGAAGCACCTAGTTCCAACTTTCGAATGAAACAAAAAATGAGTAGGCCAAGACTGGTGTGCTAGTCCCAGTCTGTGTGTTAAACCCTAAATGCCCTGTTTTCCAAATGCTTTGTTTTGTGCAGTATATCCCATTAGTCATCTCCCCTTTGTTCAGTGCAGTATATCACATTTTCTCCCTCAACTCAGCCACTGCCAATGTACTGACTTGTGCATCCAATGTAGGCAATTAAGAACAGGAGTCCCTGCCTCCACATCAGCACCATTGTATGTGCTTTCCCCCCCTGACTCCCAGTGACTTCTGACTGTAGCAAAACAGTCAGAAGTCCTGTTGTCTCTGCTTCAAATCCTCGCAACTTCGCAACTTCAACCTCATGCTGTCCACTGTGGACCTCTCACCATACTTAAAGAATCCCCCAAGGGGGCGTGCATAAGTGCACCAGTGTGCCTCCCGTCCCTGTCCTACTGTTCCC
>JANHJO010003192.1:0-14578 GCA_032468235.1 Pseudoxyrhopus heterurus
TCTTTTTATGACTGTTTTACTGTGATTGTTTGTTGTAAGCCGCCCGGAGTCCTCTGGGAGTGGGGCGGCATAGAAATACCAACAAATAAATAAATGATACCAGTTTATGGTTTCTGACACACAATTTAGTCTTTTCATACATCTTCTAATTGTACATTCATTCCGCTGTGTAAGATCAGACTATCTTCATTCAGATCTGTTATATCCTTCCTCCCTTTTTCAACTTCATAGACTCAATGCATATTTATTTCATGAATTAATTTGAGCTTATCATGTACTCTAACAGTGCAAGCTGCAATTTTGTATGTGCTTCAACATCACCACCTAGGAATATTGTACTTCATTACCCTTCAGTTGTGGACCTCCTAAAACATTTAGTAAGATAAAAAAGATATGGACTCGGTTATCAGGCTTAGTCTCATCCATGCTTCCATACTAATGCTAAGAACAGTATAGGTCAGCTTTTGGCACATTTTGTCAGCATACTGCAAGCTCAGCAAAAGCTCACTTTTACCCCAGGCATGTCCATGCTATTCTATGCAAGCCAGACAATATAGAGGTTATACAGGTAGTTCTTGACTTATAACAGTTAGCTTGGTGACCATTCAAAGTTACAATGGTACTGAAAAATTGACTTATATCCATTTTTCACACTTATGACTATTGTAGCATCCCCATGGTCACATGATTTACATTTGGATGCTTGACAACTGACTCATATTTATGACAATTGCAGTGTCCTGGGGCCACCTTTTGCAAATTTCTGACAAACAAAGTCAATGAGGAGACCAGATTCACTTAACAGCCATGTTACTAATTTAACAACTGCAGTGATTCACTTAACAAATGTGAGGGGAAAAGTGTAAAATGGGGCAAAACTCACTTAACAAATTTCTCACTTGGCAACATAAATTTTGGGCTCAATTGTGATTATAAGTTGACCACAAGCCTGCATCCCATTAATGCAGTGAATTAATAAACATTCAAGAGCATCTATCATAAATCAGAACTATAGAAGAACTTGTATAATAGTACGATAGTATGTGATTTTCAGAATTTCAAAAGATTTTCAAAATTTGTAATCCATTGTTATATATAGAAATGTCTCCTAAAATAACTACACTGATTTTTTAGATTCCCCACTCAGATACTTGTTGCTTCAACATAATATAGAGAATAAGTCTCAGAAACATTAGTCAATGTACATCCCACTAATGTATACCCACAATTTTTGGTGAAAGGAACATTGCTTTAGTTTTAAATCATCATCTAAAACTAAATCAGACACATGCTGCAGATCAATTCTTTCAAAAATATTAGGCAAAGAACCATCAGTGATCCTGTCCAAATTTATTTCCTATATCGAATGGATATTCGTTTATTTACAATATAGGTAAAAACAAAAACAAGAAAAGTAATCATCTGGCAATTTACAGTGAGGCTTAAAATCATGGGAAGGCATAAACATGGTTCTGGAGAACAGTGGGATCAGAGGCAAACAGAAACCACTAATGCTAACAACAATCTCTCCTACAATACTCTACAATACACACACACAGACAAACTAAAAGGTTCATTTTAGATGAAAAGAATGTAATTTATTCTCTGAATGTAATGCAGTTGTCAGCTAAGGAGGTCATAGCCAGATCCCACTGCCAGCCTTATCTTTCATTTAGCACAAGCACCTGCAGATGGGCTTCAGAAGAAGCTCAACAACAATTGAGAACATCTGTTGTGCCACCTGGGAATTCTTGTTTGGTTGGATCTAATAGTGAATGCATCACAACTGTTCAATTTAGGCAGAAATTGCTGACCCTAAAGCATTTATTTGACTCACGAAACATTCATGTGCTAAACTTGTCTTTCGAAAGCATCTAAGTTGACATTTGCAGGCATCATTAAGGCATCAGTTGGAATGAATGGGACTATATCAGAGTTGAAGCAAAATGCCTCTGTGTTTCTAGTTTGATGCCCTCTGAACATTAGATGGCACTCTCACTAGTTTATCACAAATCACTGTTCTTCCAAAATGCTGGGAGTGTACTATTTATCCCTTGTTCCTCTCTAGCAAAGAAAAGTGCAGTTTAAAGGTTTAACAGCTTTTAAGCAGCTGGACAAGAGCTGTGATCTGCATTTCAATAGAAGAATCTGCTGGACTACACTTCTCCTTTCTCACAGCTTAGAGGCAAAGCAGCTTGTCTGTAAAGGCAAAGCTTTTTAGGTTACAAAAAGGAGCTTTGGCTGCTCTGCTTCTGTTTCTTTCTGTTGTATGACACCAGACGGGTGCAAGTACCAATGGCAGCATTGCTAACTTACTGTTTGTTGGCTAACAAAGTACACTCCCATCTAAAGAAGATTCTGGGTATTCAGGCTTGCCAGCACAGTGACTGGATTCACTTATCTTTCCAAGCAATCAATAGCAATAGCAGACTTATATACCACTTTATAGTACTTTACAGCCCTCTCTAAGTGGCTTACAGAGTCAGCTTATTGCTCCCAACAATTTGGGTTCTCATTTTACCCATCTTGGAAGGATGGAAGGCTGAGTCAACCTGAATCAAGCTTAATCCATGCATGAATTAATGCCTGAACTAGCTGTGGATGATGTGGCAATGGTGAATGCCGTGATGGCCAACCTTGAGGGGGAAGTGGGGGAATGGGTAACAGGCCATGTATATCAAGGTTTTGATTAATAAACCAAAATCAGTAAGCACTCCAAGACTTTCCATTTCCTCAAAGGACTGCTTTATGGAGTACATCATTTCAGCACAGAGAATCCTAAAACCAGCTCTAGTTATTTCCCACAGTTTCAGCATAATTAAACGTTAGGGATTCCCCCTTCCTCCTAGTGTCACAGATCACATTGTCCAATTAGGTGTTCTTACATCTCCTTGATGACCAGTCTCAATCTCTGGCTGGCACCTGTTGGGAGCGACCTTGATTCCCATGAGATAATAGGTTGTTTTGGCTAGTTCATATTCCACTCCTCTCCCCACTCCCCGAGCTGTGTGGCAACTTGAGAAATAGAAGATGGCTGCCATGGGCTCAATTGGTTTAAGAGTTGACAGATCTGTTAACTAAATCACAGTATGGCTGTGTTTACTCTTTACAGGAAGCTATGGTTCACAAATCAAGAAGTTGTGATTACACCACCACAAGATGGATTGCTGTAGTGCAAAGGTTCTACCACAGATTGCTTATTATGAAAGGGACATCCAAGTCAATCCAGCCAGAAACATTATATGAGAAAAGCAAAAAAATGAGTTCCCTCTTCCCCTTATCTAAATCAAGCCATCCAAGTTATTTTGGCATGAGGCATTGGTCCCCATCCTAACAATGAAGAGCAATAACAAATAATTAACTGCTGCCAATCCATGACATCTAAGGAAATATCTAACAGAAGATCTACTGCAGTCCAAATTGATCCGAAATATAGTTTTATATGGGAGTGATCAGGCTGGCACAGCCAGAAAAACTGAATTAAGATGACAAAAATGTAGGAATGGGGAGAGTTAAGATGGTGCTATCAACATTATGATTTTTGAATTTATTGATGTATTGGAAAGTGTTTGTCATACTGGAGAAAGAGCCAGGTCTTGACTGCCTTTCTAAAGATACATGAAGTTGGGACAGCAGTATAGAAGTGGTAATGATGATGGTGGTGGTGGTAAGTGCAGTTTGTTCCAAAAGGCAAGGGGTGCCAGAGAAAAGGCATGCCTCCAAGATCCCACAAGGCAGCATTGTCTCAATGAGAATGAGGGGACCAGGTGTGCACCTTCCCTATTGGATGTAAACTCTTCAGCATATGTGTATTACAGCTGTTGAATGATGCCTGAGTTAAGCATTAAGTTGTATACCATTCCAAAGATAAAGTAAGCTATATTTAATATATTCACTTTGACCATGATAGTATTTCCTCTGAAGAATTCTCTAAATCAGCATTTCCAATGCTTTCAATAGGCTGGTGCAGCCAACTTGTTTCCAATTCTACCTAAACATCAGCATTCAAATCAAACCATTTCCCTGTTTAGCTGCAGAGAGCTTGAGATAAGGAAGGCAGTTCTTATAATTATCTTTCTACAACAGATGGTAGTAGTTAGGCAATCTTGGTTGAACTAGAAGAAATAAGCAGGGTTAGATTTGAGAACCTACCAGAAAATCCTTGAGCTGCAGGATAAACTGCAAAATGGGGAGGGGAAGGGAGAAAATATAGGGGCAAAACACTTCTATATTGTTATCAAGAAAAGTATAAGGATATTCCATGTAATTATCAACAGTTAAACGTAACTCAGGAGAGACTTCATCTACGTTGGCCGTTCCTGATGTTATGAAAATGTGTAGATATAAGTGCTGCAGCTGTAGCCTCCTCCTTTGTCACTTGCCAGCCTCCTCCTTTTCCCAATTTTAATTCTTTTAAAATATTTTGATTTTTAAAAGGGGAAACTTGTATATTTAAAACTCATGGTACTATTATATTTATTTGCAAGAATGCCTTTGAGGTCCAAATGGGTTTATGTTTAGAGAAGGTCTTTTAAAAAATGAGTCATTTTCGTCTTATCAGAAGAAAGGCAGAAAGGAGAACAGAGCTGTCCAGTAAAAGCCACCCGGAGTCCTCTGGGAATGGGGCGGCATAGAAATTCCAACAAACAAATAAATAAATAAATAAAATAAAGCCATAATGCCCAGTTTGACATAATCATGCAAATTATGTAACCTGCATCAACAATAACATCATGATGCATCATGGCATGTATAAACATTATATGGGGGGGGGGCTGATCATTCAGAGAGAATGAATAAGGACTGAACTACAAAACATGCTTGAAGAAGGAGGAAAAGAATTAGGAGGAAGGGAAAAAACTAAAATAAGCATATGTAGATGGAATTGATAAAATCCTGAATAAAGGAGAAGTGAGAGGTTTAAAGAACAGAAGGAACTATATGAAGGCATGTATGCCATGGTAGGAACAAGGATGATTTCTAAGGATAGACAGGTATGGAGGGACATAAGTAAATCCATACTTCCTACTTAGGCCATAATCACTATGCGCCACTCACTGTTCCCTCATGCAGGATTGTGTGGCATTATTCTCTTCCCACTCTCATCCCATTGCAATTGTGTTTTCAAGCTTTAATGCAAAACTATTCTCCTCCCTCTACAGAAAGATTAAGCCCTTTAAAGTAAGTGGCCTCCAGCACTTTGATCCATTCCAGCAACAGTCACAGCTCTGATGGGTTGCATGTCCCTTTCTCATCAGTAGCTGGCCACTTCAAGAGCTGGCCAGTAGCCTTGGACAGTCATTTCATCCTGGGCTATTGGACTACTGAGCTATTAGGTTCTGTATTGATTGGCAGTTGTTGGTGTCCATTTGCTTGTTTTGTTTTATAATATTGTTGATACAACAATATTTCATTAAGCCAGTAAACAGTCTCATCTTTAGATACTCATGATCTATTCAACCTTTTTGTCACTCATTGGACACTCTTTCTACATATCCAGGCTGGGTGAAGCATGTTCCCTTTGGCTTCCCACCCACTGTACTGGAAAGCTCCTTACTTTTTCCTTTACTATACATTTTTTAACCATTTTACAATGCAATGTCTGAAGATTGCTACATCGTTTCTCTGAAAGTAAAATAGCAGCTCATTATTATTATTATTATTACAACATAGCAATTAACCTAGTGAGGAACTAGAAACAAAAGAACCACGGATCATCAGAGCAGTGAGGACACAGTAAGAGATAAAAAGAAAGAAGCTTTGTTTGTGTCAAAGGAGATAATTTTAGAAGAAGGTGATGAAGGCAGAAGAAAGCTATAATACAAGCATCAGGAAAAAGCAAAAGAAAAGCAGAAGGACTGATAAGAAAGGAACGGTCCATAAAAGAAAAGCCAAGCACTGGTAGATGGGTCTACACAGAAGCCAATCAATGTGGTTTTCCTTCCTGGTACATAAAGGATGGAGAAGTAGCAGGATAATGACCAATCAGCCATGGTCTGAGTAAAGCACCAGCCTGGCCCCATTAAGAACCACTGCAATCTAGCTTGGAATTTCTTAACAGCCACAAACAGTAAAAGGGACGAGCAATTAAAATCTCATCACAGAATTGTGCATAGTGAATGACATTGGTATGAGCTAGATTTAGCTGTGTTTCCTGCTTCTTAGCTTATCCCTTTGATTTTTCTCTTACTATTTCTTTCTCTGGTTCCATGCTTCATTTAACAATACATCCTAAAAGGGAAAAGTATGACGGGCAAGTTTGGATGCACAGTAGATATCAATTACTTCTGATGACCCAAGCATGTCAAACAGCTTGCGAATAGAGGATCCCTATTTGTCAAAAAAAAAAAAAAAAGGCCAAATTTTTGCATCTTTATTCATGTAAGCATAGAAGTGCTCATGCAGACAGCATGAAAGAATATGGTGAGATAGCTTTTTGAACCTGGATGCTCTCCAAATGTGTGCACTTTGGTTCCCAGAATTGGTAGTGACAACCACGCCGGAAGGAGAGGTCTGGAAATTGATGTCAAGAGGGCACACAGGTTGTAGGCTAGGGTAGAGTTGAATAAGCTGCAGGAGCTGAAATGATATTAATACAACAATGCTCGACTGGAATTGTGAAATATTAGTAAAAGAATCTGGCTACAAAGATAGGAGAGCTTGACTGTGTTGAAAAAGAAAAAAAAAACTAGGTATCAAGACCAGTCATTCTAGCGTTCAGCACAGGAAACGTTAAACATTACTGCAGGATCTAACTCCCAGTGGTAGTTTTCTATGCCTGTGTGAAGCCATGGTCTAATTGTATTTCTGAAATTAACCTTTGCACTGCCCTAAAATTTAAAAACTCAGCGCCAGCTTTTCAGTGCATGATTGAATAGTTTACTGAGTAGACATGTTTAAGTGAATGCTGCCACACTTGATAACTTTGCAGTCACAGACCACTGTGTTTAGAAACAATTCTGGTTTGTGTTGGTGGATTTCTCATTTTCTACTTCCCTGCCGATTCTGTAGCTGTTTCAATTTTTATCTCATCAGTTTTGCAACAATCTTCCAGTTTGCTTCTCTTGGTACCGGATTTATAATGTATAGAACATTTATTGCTTAGGGCATGCTTCCTTTATTGTACATAAAAATCTTTCAAATATGCAGGACTTGCTGCTGAATTGTATTTCTGGGATTCCTCCCGGCTGCCTAACTGGCTGATGGTTCATTGTTGTTTTAGTTCAGAGCCATTCAAATGTATTTTCTGATAGCAACAACAACCTTTCATATTGATGAGTTCTCTGTTTGGAAAATCAGACAAAGAGAGAACTCTTAATCACTAACAAATGTCAGGAACCTGCCTTTGGTTTCTATGGGAGAGACAAGAGATTTCTTGTTTCCAAATTCTTGGTGCCTATTATAATACAATGTATGTTTTTGGTGTATACAAATATTTCATCTTCCACTATGAATTGTGTGGTTTCAGCTAGAGATAAAACTCTTTGCCCGAAGATGAATAATATAAGAAGAATGTCATACTTTTGCTGTATGGACAGATCTTTGTTAGAGTTAGAAAGAAGCAGAATAATGTATTATTTAATATTTATTTAAAGCCAGTAGCCTTGTGAATGATTAATAAAGTTATGGGAATGGTTTTATTACATTGGCAGAAAGCTGTAACATCTTGGTTTTTTTTAATGAGTGTAAGAATATTTTTAAAATCTATCTCATCCTGACATCACAGTGTTTGTTTCAACATTTTCTATCCTGCTATCTCTGTGATCACTGATTGTGCAGCCATCTAGCTACATAATGCTCAGTTTTTTCACAACAGCATGCATGATCAAAAGATGGTAACTTCTACAAATTGTCCCCAAAATATATCTGAAATATGTCCTTACTTGTCTTTCCTCGAGCTCTCTAGCTAGTCCTGAGTTAACCAGTGATTGAACAAGAGGTCTTGTCCACTTCATTTCAACACTCATTCAAGATCCTGATATTAAGGCAAATCATGATGACCTGATCACAAATGTTGCTCTAATTGAGTGAGTAAAGGCAGCCTGATTGTGTCACTCTGATTTTAAAGCAGATCAATGCAGCCTTACTTCCCTCCCCACAATGGTGTTTTACACAAGTCTTGACAATGTTTATTGTGTTGTTGTGCTTTAGCTGTTGTATACAAATCATATACTTGTGAGGTGGGGTGCTATACAAATTGGAGCAATAAAAAATATAGGTTTGTTTTGGATGTAGATGTGGAAGAGTCAAATGGGGAATTAGTCAGGAATCCCTATGAGGGCATAACAGAGTCTGATTTCCCTTTGAATGCCATTAATCCTTATCTAGTTTGACCCAGGTACAAACCACCAGTTTGATAAGATTCCTGTGTTATAGGCTTCAGCAATAAACTAGCTAATTGAACTCTTCACTTGAGGATCTGATTGTTCATGTCTGAAAGAAGAGATTTGAATAATGCATGTAAGGCATACTTTACCATAAATTGTTAAATTGACTTTTATAGGTAGCTAGAGCTTCCCAGATCAAGAATGTGAACGATGTAAACACTCAAACATATAAGCTGTCAAGAGTGAAACATGGGTAGCTATGTGCCTCTTCATTTCAACTTGTCATTAGAGTAAGGGGGGGAATGTTGGCTACAAATGGGTTAATTTGGAGAAATGACTTGTGAGCTTGGGAGAGACTCTGGAAAATTTCAAGGTCAGATCAATAGGTGTGCAGAAGAAGGCAGATGGTTCCCATAACAAAGAGAAGTTTTTTATGCCATCTATGTGGCAGCCTCGGGGTTGGGCTGGGAAATTAATTGTTTAATACTGTGAATGTGAGTGCCTTAGTAATTCAGAGTTAGTTTTACCTTGTCATTCCTACAGTATGTATTCAATAAACAGTAAGCTTTTCAGAACTGAAATGATCCTGGATTTTTATTTGGATACTCAAGCTGGTTGTTGACATAAACACAGAATCACTATCTACTAGCAAGTATGGAAACAAAAATATATTGCTATATACAGAAATATTTAGGGAGTGTACTCTAGGCTTTAAACCTAAGGAGGATATATATTCAGCAATCATAATTAAATGTGAGAAACTGTCAATGGTTTGTAATAGCTGCTCTTTTAGGCATGTCAGACTGAGTCTCTGGAAAGCTTCAGCAAAGGTAAATCCTCATGTAAACTGTAACAATTTGATGGAAATTAATTTTTGTATCTAATATTAGCTATACTTGTATACCAAGCTGATCAATTCCATAATAAAAGATTTGAATCAATATGCCTTAGAGACAGAGAACAAATGAGTAGGCATATATTACCAGCTTGGAAGATTTTCAGCTTAAACATCTCACTTACATAGAGCAGTGTTTTTCAAACTTGGCAAGTTTAAGATGTGTGAACTTCAATTCCCAGAGGCTGGCTGGAATTGAAGTTCACACATCTTAAACGTGCCAGCATTGGAAAAACACCGCCATAAATGTAGGGTGATATTTGTGGCACTATTATTTTGACTTGTTGGGAAGGCTACCATTTTTGGAATGAACTCTGTGTTGTAGGATAGTTCTGAGAGTATCCTGAATCTTTATACCGTTATAAATAATATTAAAAAAAAATGCAAAGGAAGCCTTTTCTAGGTATACTATTGATTGTCTTTTTTAGAAAACAGGCTTCACGCTGTGAGCAGGATTCGAACCTGCGCAGGGAAACCCTATTGGATTTCGAGTCCAACGCCTTCACCACTCGGCCATCACAGCTGATTGCATTGAATGGTCAAAATCTGAACTGATGTTTTTGGAAGAAATTGTCTACATTAGATAACTATACAATTTCAGCAGTGTTTGGAAGCAATAATTAATCTTGAATTGAGAATACTTAGATATATGTAGATAGGTGTGTTATATGATAAGAATGATTTTAAAAACATTGCTGTGAGACACAGAAAGAGATTTAAATAGCTGCGTTTCATCTATACCGAGTGTATAAAATTCATGCATTAAAAATGAATCTTTTGCCACTGGTATTTTAGGACATATGTCACACTTCTCTATATATATATTTCTAAAATGTGTTTTTAGAAATATATCCAAGGTGTATCAGGAGAAATTCCTTCATTTTTCACACAAAACATTAAAATTACTAGCTAGTAAAATGAGGTAGTTTGTAATATAAGTTTTGTGCACAAGAATACAGGTAGTCCTCAATTTATGGCCACAATTGAGCCCAAAATTTCTGTTCCTCAGTGAAACATTTGTTAAGTGAGTTTTCCCCCACTTTACTTTTCTTGCCAAAGTTATTAAGTGAATCACTGCAGTTGTTAAGTTAATAATCCGGTTATTAAGTGAATCCGGCTCCCACATTGACTTTGCTTGTTAGAAAGTCACAAAATGACTCCAGGACTGTGCAACTGTCATAAATACGAGTCAGTTGCCAGGCATCTGAATTTTGATCACATGACCAAGGAGTTGCTGCAACAATTGCTAAGTGTGAAAAAAGGTTGTGTCACTTTTTTCAGTGCTGTTGTAACTTTGAACAGTCACTAAATGAACTGTTGTAAGTCAAGCACTATCTGTAAATGAAGGATTAATGCCAGGAGTCTGCCTGAAGAATTTGGATTGTATATGATACAGCAACAGCACCTAATTAAGCTTGGTTGATCTCAGAAAAACTGCACAGGTATGAGGATGATTAGAACCTGCGTAAGAAATCAGCAGAAAATCCCAGGGATATAGACTTGGAAGTCAAAAAGTATCTAACTACAAGCTAAGTGGCAAGGTCCCTACATACCAAGGAGAAGAACCAAGCTATTGAATTATGAAATCAAATTGGAAGAAGAGAAAAAGGAAATCTACCATGCTAACTTCTTAAAGAAATGTCATGATAGAATCTGGGTCTAGAACATGTGATGTCTCCCTTGGACAACTCCCCAGATTCCTCCTCAGAGGTCACCTCAAGGGAGGATGAGCCCATTCCTAGCACATCAGGAACTGAGTTGATTAATGACTCTGAACAGCTGGTTGAAAGAGAATTGGAGGAGGCTTCAGCTGGGGAAAGCTTGCTGTGGCAGGCAGGCAGCCAGCGAAGAGGAGGAGTAACTGCCTTCTGTACCTCATTTGAAAACACACAATGCAGAGAAAAGGCAGGAGCAACAGAGATCAGCCAGACTATTTAAGACAAGAAGGCTTCACCCGTCTTGATGGGCTGCACCAGAAAGATGGCTATTTATCACACCAGACAGAGGGAGGCATTGCTGGGCACATGTTGGTTTTCTAGCTGTTTGTTTGATCATCATGATTCCTGTTTCACTCTGTTTCACTATGGATTGACACCATGTTTGGAATTGTGACATTATAGAACCATCTGTGATTGGTGCTCTCTAGCTGTATTGGTGCCAAAATCAAATGAAGAAATATGGTTTTGTGTAGACTTCCAGGAAATAAATCAAGTGGCAAAATTAGATGGGCATCTCTGACCTAAGTGGACCAAATATTTCTTATCCTTGAACTTAACCAAATATTGGTAAATTTCACTGGAATACCATTCAAAGAAGAAAACAATATTTGCCACTCCACAAGGTTGTTGTTTTTTCAATTCAAAATAATGCATTTTGGTCTTATATGGAAAACCAGCTACCTTCTAGCATTGTATGAATAAGATTCTATATGGTCAAGAGAAATGGAGAGCTACATATCTGCAAGAAGTCCTCCACTTATGAACAATCGCTTAACATTCACTCAAAGTTATGACAGACTTTTAAAAAAGCTTCTTACAAGTCATCCTCTAAGTTACAACTGCCACCTCACCTCCATAGATTCACATGATCATATTTTGGACTCCTGGTAACTGGGTCACATTTATAAATGGTTGCAGCACCCTGTAGTCATACAACTGCAGTTTGCAACATTTTCTCCTGTTTTCCAACTGAAAATGGCAAAAAAAGTTCATTAGATATGCTGAATTCACAATTTGTTTAATGATCATTGTCTCACTTTGCATGGTTGTAAGAAGCACAGCAAAACAAAGCACAACATAAAAAGTGCAAGTGCTTTAGTGCCCAATTAAAAAAAAATAGAAGGAATCAGAGAGAGAGGGTAGAGGAATTGAAGTTAACAAACTCTGTTAAGAGGAATACATTACTCCAAATCAGTAGTAGTAAAGAAGTAATAGAAGTAGAATATAATGCAGAGAAAATTGTAATTGTATAGTGATGACAATAATAGAAATTGAGTATAGGATAATAGCAAAAAAAAAGCAGTCACACATATATGTTTGTATGTTTCACTTTTGTATTTTGGCTTTTTTCAAAATAAAATATCTCCCAATCCTTAGAGGGAGATATAAAAATCCAACTGCTCAGAATTCAGTGCTTTTGTGGCTTTTTTGAATCAAACTGGGTACTAATGAGAAATGAACAATCTTTTGGAGTTTTTTTTTTCCTTCCCCCCCCCCCACACCTCTGTTGTAAAATGCATACAAATAATAAAATCAGTGGCAAAGGAAGGGAAAGTTAAGCAGTCCCGTTGATTGCACAGAATGTAAAAAGGCATGCCCTTATTCATTTAATCCCATGATAATTTGCCTTTTCCATTAATGAAAGCTTTCTCTGAAGTGAATAGGAAAAAATAAAGTGGAGCCTCTTCTCTGAGAGGATCAGAGGATGGGCCACCCATTCTGCAGAGAGTGGAAAATCAGGCAGCTGGGAGTCATCCTTGTTCACTAATTATATATCCCGCTGCAGCTTAGGACTTGTGGGCAATTGAGGGAAATGGGAGTCTTGTGTGCCATTACATTACTTAGATATGGAAGCTTGGGGAACAAAGGCATGTAGCCTAACTGTTTTCTATGTCTTCTGGTAATTATCTTTATTGATTGATTGATTGATTAGCCCTTGGGCCATATCAAAGTGCAAAGTTCCAGAAACAAATTATTACTAAAATTTGACAAAAGCAATTTAAAACGGAATTGGAATAAAATATGTTTTCAAATGAAATTGGAGTAAAATAAGCTTTAAAATGAAATTGGAATAAAATACAATAATTTAAGATTTAGATAAAATATGATAAAATTTCAGTGTCACCCCTGCAATCTGTCCCAATCAGCCCCACATATGCAGATCTCAACTGAACTATTTTGCTTAAGTACTGGGCTGTGTTAAATGTTATTTTCAGATTCTTGATGCACATAAGGGAAGTTGTTTTGATATGGGGATCCCAATGGGTAGGTGGGATAATATCCATTTCCTCAATTGCAACGTGCTGAGGTTACTCTCAAGTGTTCCTGCAGTGCAGATAAATTGTGTATTGGCTTATTGATTGAAAAAGGCCTGAAATCAGCCTGGAAAATGGGTAAGGAAGAGATGGGAAGCCTCCCAGCTATAATTTTTTTTTGGGGGGGGGAAATCCAAAAATCATGCCCCCAAAATGGGTGGGATTCAAAATTTTTAACAACCGGTTCTCTGCCTGGTTGCTGGGTGGGCATGGCCATGGTGGGTGTGGCCTACTCAGCCTCCTGCACCATGGGTGTGTGTGTGTTTTCACCCTCCCCAGGCTCCAGAGGCTTTCTTCGAGCCTCCAGGAGGTTGAAAATGGCCTCCCCTGGACTCCGAAGACTCTCCGGAGGCCAGAAACAGGCCCATTTTCAGACTTCCGGAACTTCCGGGAGGCCTGTTTTTTGCCCTCCCCAAGCCTCTGCCTGGGCCCTGCACTTACCTGGCATCCAAAATGGGCCACATGGAGACTCCTGGGAGGGGCGGGGTGGGGTGGGGTGGATGGAGCCGGCCAATCCTTGCAACTACTGGTTCGACGAACCAGATATAAAATTAGCGTCCAGTTCACCTGAACCGGTCTGAACCGGCTGAATCCCACCCCTGCCCTGAAATCATGCTCTGTTTTACTGACCAAATATTGTGGGATTATCTCAGGGGGCTGATCACCCAGCATCTGGGCTGTGGTTTAGCCATTCCTGCATTCAGTTTAAACTCAGGCAACGTCTTTGCATGCGAGGCCACTGTCTTTGCAGTAATATCTCACATTTTATCTTTGAAAGGGAAACTCTGCCGCAGAGAGCTTTGAACATTTTTCAGGAATTCAAGTATTGGGTTTATTCCTGGGTCGCTGCTGTCCAAAGAGATCTTTTTCAAATGGCCAGGAATACGCTTTCATTCCGTACGCTTTTCAAAGGCTGAAGTGGTTGCCTGTGCTTTTACGGAAGAAAGATGAATTCTAGAGGCTGCTCCAGGGGAAATGTTCTGTGCGCCAAACCCATCAGGAATGGGAAGGTTAATTGACTTGCAAACAGATCCTCAGCATCCTTTAGGAACCGGCTGCATGTGGGGTATGATTACTTCATTAGCAATAGCACTTAGACTTATATACCGCTTCACAGGGCTTTACAGCCCTCTCTAAGCGGTTTACAGAGTTAGCATATTGTCCCCAACAAACTGGGTCCTCATTTTACCGATCTCGGAAGGATCGAAGGCTGAGTCAACCTTGAGCCGGTCAGGATCAAACTGCTGGCGGTGGGCAGAATTATCCTGCAATACTGCATTCTAACCACTGGGAGGGAAGGAAGGAAGGAAGGAAGGAAGGAAG
>JANHJO010003194.1:43704-56223 GCA_032468235.1 Pseudoxyrhopus heterurus
GACTCCATGCACCCCATTTTTTATCCCAGGTAAGTGCAGGGCCCACTTGGAGGCTCGGGGAGGGTGAAAAACGGGCCTTCCAGAAGTCCAGAAATGGGCCCATTTTCGGCTTCTGGAGGGCCTCTGGGATCAAGGAAAGCCTCCGGAGCCCGGGGAGGGTGAAAATGCCCAACCAGTGCAGGAGGCCAACTAGGCCATGTCTACCATGGCCATGCCCACCCAGCAACCGGGCAGAGAATCCCTTGGTAAAATTTTTGCAGCCCACCCCTGCATTTATCTTTGTCAGGTATTCTTACTAAATTCTTTTTTTGTTGTTACAAAAGGAAGAGAATAATGGAAAGGAAAATATTTTATAAGGTTTTTGGAGTGAGAAATTACATGGCTCGGATTTTCTGTCAGGATCACGAGACCATACAAGAGAAACTGGATAAGGAGAGCTTTTTTCATTTTGTTAATAAAGTATGCTTTTTTGAGGTGGCTGGGATGAAGTTGGGTTGGGGCTGCAAATAGTCACTGACTCTTGTTAGCCAGCAGTGATGGAAGTAGATGCATATTACCTAGTTACTTTGTAGGAATTTCCTTATTAGTCAATTTCATAGAGCTGGCTCTCCATTGTTTCTAGTCAATTTCATTCTGCCTTTGTTAACGGGGATCAATATTTACTCCTTCTCAGCCAGAAAAGGATTAGGAAGGATGGATTTGTTTAGGGGCAGGGATAGTTCCTTTGAGCCTGACAGGATTATGTAAAGTGAGAAACTGAACTTGGCACTTGTTTGCAAGAACACAGAGAAGTGTCCTGGAAATAAACTCTCAACCCATTTCAGTCGTAACAGTAGGTAATATTAGGGATTGCTTCTATGTGAAAACATAGATTTAAAGTCATAATACACTGCTAGCCTGAAGTGGTTGGTGAGTGGTTACTTTATTTTATTGCATTATTTACATTTTATTTTATAGAGTTTATTTTCATTTCTTGTCCTGCCAACACAATCAATTGATCTCCCTGGAGTGACTCACAGTAATATTAGTATCTGCAGCAACAGCATAAAGAGAAATAAAGCATAACTTAAATCAAGGGAGTAGCTAGAAATCACGGGAATACCCATGAAACCATGAGTATAAAATGTAGTACTGTATAAGCTACCTCCAAGGGGCAAAAATTGGTTTCTCTGTTACTACTAATTGGTAAGTGTTTATAATGTTCCTGGTGAAAATTATTGGGGTGGGTGGATGATGAATATTCATCCTTCAGAAAGAAATTATAACACTGCTGCAAAATAAGTCCAGTTCTTTTTTTAAGCCTACCAAATCTCCTGGAACATTTGAATTTTGAAAAAAAAAAAAAAGCATCCTTGATATGATAAATGTGAGACATTATTTCACAATATACAGGTGTAAGTGATGGTGCAATGGTTAGAATACAGTACAGCAGACTGACTCTGCCCACAGCCAGGAGTTCAATTCTGATGGGTCAAGGTTGACTCAGCCTTCCATCCTTCCGGGGTTGATAAAATGAGGATCCAGAGTGTTGAGGGCAATATGCTGACTCTGTAAAGCTTTTAGAGAGTGCTATAAAGCCCTATGGAGCAATATATAAATCTAAATATTGCTATTGCTAAGTGTGCATGTGTTTGTTTGTGTGTGTATACATATCTGTTTGTGTATAGTGAAGAACTCACATGACACCCATGAAACCATGAGTATAAACCATATAATGGAACTATGGTAATGGATTGAGCAGGAAATGAAATATTATCATGTTTGTACATCTCATTTGACCAGCCAATCCTTCAAATTTTAACCAGGTTTAATCCATCAAGGCACAGGATAGTTGACTGGGGCACAGTCTTGCCTGGTTATCTGGAAGCAGTTTGATTCTGTTGGGCCTGAGAAAGTAGATGGTGTCCTTAAGACTGTGAGGCCAGCCACTGACACCTTGGATCGATTCTCCTCCTATCTGCCCAGAAGGAGTCATGTAATTGGATCCTAAAGGTAAAGGTTTCCCTTGCACATATGTGCTAGTCGTTCCTGACTCTAGAGGGTGGTGCTCATCTCCATTTCAAAGCCAAAGAGCCAGCACTGTCTGAAGACATCTCCATGGTCATGTGGCTGGCATGATTAAATGCCGAAGGTGCATGGAACACTGTTACCTTCCCACCAAAAGTGGTCCCTATTTTTCTACTTGAATTTTTACATGCTTTCGAACTGATAGGTTGGCAGAAGCTGGGACAAGTAACGGGAGCTCACTCCATTATGTGGCACTAGGGATTCGAACCGCCGAACTGCCGACCTTTCTAATCGACAAGCTCAGCGTTTTAGCCACTGAGCCACCACATCTCTTTAATTGGATCCTAGCACTAGTTAACTCTTCTTTGAGGGGTGGTATTGTTCTCCCCACCCTACTCTTACAGAGGCAATGATTTGTCCCCTCCTCCAGAAACCATTGCTGGGTTTTACCAAACTGGACAATTTTAATGCAATATCAAATTCTCTTTTTTAGGGAAGGTCAGGGAGAAGGTGGTACCTTTACCAAAGATCTCTAAAATTTGTCAAAAGATTAACAACAAGAATTATGACACATCCCTGTTATATGGTACACATCTGTCCCTTCATACTTCCTTGGAATGAAGAGAGAGAGTGAACAAACTGGACAGCTTAGGTGAATTAAGTAGAAAGTAAACAGTATACTACAGTGAAAATAAATATAAAATGTTTGATTTATTGGATAATGAATACATGTTACAAAATTGCCTGTAAAATTGTGTGGCTCTTATTTTTTTAAAAAATAAATTTACACAGAAAAAGGATGGAAATAACTAGAGTATAAAAAAAATTGCTTAAAATAAAAATTGACAGATGTTTCCATATCTAGAATTTAAAGAACAAGCAGGGACAGTTGTACATGTGATTTATTCCACCCGACCCCGCTTTGTTTCCAAATCATTTTTCCCAGCTATTTTTCATAGATAGGGAATGTCTGATAAGAACATTATATTCACTACTAAAATTAAAATTGAAATCTAGGAGACCAGGCGTATGTAATGGAAAAACATCAGAGCAAATTCTGCTGTCTGTCTTGCTCATCTATGGAGCTTAAAAAATAATTAAACCGAAAAATAATTAAGCAGAATATGCAGGTCTGCTCTAAATCTCAGTGGCTTTGAATAGGTTATGTGCCATCTATATCAGAAGCAGAAGTAAGGTGGAGGTGCAGCTGATGGTAGTGGAACTCAAACCAGATATGAACTTTATTGCTGTAACCACAACCATACTGTTATCTTGTTTGTAAAGAAGTAAGAAATGCTTCATAGTGATTTAAGGAACAGCAGCTGAGGCAAAGATAAAAGTGAGATTAAAGATCTCTTGTCTTGGACATAAATAATGCCTTTGGAATTTATGGGCTTAGCGTTTTACCTTTACCTCTCCTAAGCAATCTTTCCAAAGCATTCATTTCAAATTGTCCTCTACATCTTTAGGAGCCATTTTGAATGATCCAGAGGAGTTGCCAGAGGATATGTGAGGAACTACCATGTCGTTTTCATCCAATGAAGCAAAGGAGGTGATTACTGTGCATTGTAGAAAGGAAGTTGTTATACATACGACGTACCTAAAGAAAATGACTTTCAACCATGTATTGTGAAAATATGATTTCCCTCCTTCTTGAGAAAACACTTCTTAAGTGCCTCACACTTCTCCTCTTTCCAATTTTTCTTGAATGTACAAAGTGATTTCAGGGACTAATGTTCATACTAAATATGTATTCTTCTCAATAAAAGATATGTTTTTAATGAATTTATTTGACATTTTTATTTTAGCCAAAAAAAGTAAATAATGAAAAGTATCCAGAAAGAAGCTGAACAGAAATTAGTAACACTATAATAGCCTAGTAAATTTTAAGCAGAATTAATAGTAGTAGCTTGTTAAACACGGAAAGGATATAATTAGAAAGAAAGGACAGAGAGTATAAGAGACAATTAAGAAAAATACAGTGCACTTCAAATTTACTTTTGAAGATAAAATCAATGAATCATTGCTTAATTATACTGTTAAGGGACTTGTGTCTCCCAGTAATTTAAAGTCAAAAGCATTGAAAGAGTTTAGTAGATACAGAGAATGAGAAATGAAAAAAAAAGGAAGCGGGTAGGTGAGAAAATTAAAAGAAAAGATCAAGTCATTGTACGTACAAGAGAGCTTTCATATATCAGTGTGCTGTGTGTAAAAGTTGGAAAAGTTGAACTCAGGATTTTCATGTTAAATTCTTAAACAAGTGCTGGCCATGGCTCTGTTGTAATCTGACCACCAGGTGGGAGTATCCAGATGTTCCCGCCTTATCACTCACAGGAAGAGGAGGGGTTTCCTTCGTATATATAAGTGCCCTCCTCCATTGCCACATGTTCTTTAGCTCAGTTCTTTGTGCCATGCTTTGACTAAGGGCAGACATGCAGTTGCATGTCTGCATCTCTATATAAAGAATCACAGTTAGACTTATTGTTAGATTTATTGCTTTATTAATAAACAAAGTTATAGTTTACAACATCTGTTTCAAGTGTCTTCAATTCACTAGGAGCATCGCCAAAAACCTATCGGGCAAAAACCTCCACATTTCACATATGTGTACTTAGAATAAGCTCCCTCAATCCAAAGATCCACATGTGAATAATATATTCATCAGATTACAAGTAGTTCGCCTGGTTCCTTTCTACCTAACTGACACGCTGACGGGTGATGGTTATAAGGGACAACAGATTTTTAGATAGATAGAAAGAAATAGATTATATTCATTCATGCATACATAGATACATAGATACATACATACATACATACATACATACATACATACATACTGTACATGCATACACATGCACACCTACACACACAAGATCAGAAGTTCAGAATCTTTGTTAAGCCATAAACTGCATTTTGAGCCTATACCACAAAAAGCATTTATCCTCTAGGTTAGTTTAACTGAATGACATTAGTAATAGGTCAGATTTTTATCATCTGTATACTGTGGTCCTTGTTTAACAACCATTCATCAGCAACCATTCAAACTTACGACAGCACTAAACAAATGATAGTTACAACTAGACCTTGTATTTAGGGCTGTCACAGCATCCTGCAGTCATGTGATTGTGATTTGTTACCTTCCTGGTAAGTGAATGTATGATCAAAGCAAAGTCAAATTGCTGGCAGGAAATCAGAAGTCATGGTCATATGAGCTCCTGACTTAACAACTTTCATGATCCTTGTTTAATTATGTCACCTGGGGTTTCTGGAACTGTCAACGATTTTTTGACTGACAGTTACATCACATAACAATTGAGCTTTTGGTTTCATTTAGCATTGTTCAACAAGAACAATCTGCAGCAGATTTTTATTGCATTGCTTTTACTTTGATTTTGTTATATCCATAGCCCATGAAGATGAGAGCAAGCTCCAAATATTAATAAATATAAAAAGGGTGGATAAAAGGTGTGGTGATGATTTGCCTTTTTTAGTAAAAGTCCCCATGTTTTGGAACACTCTCAAACCTTTATTTGGCCTGGCGTTTCCTCCTGATATTTCACAAGGCTGTGAACATTATTTTGAGGATAGGACTTCTAGCAGGCCCCTTCTTGAGGTTTGGATAAAGTGAACTTAGTTACATTTGGCAAGGTAGTTCTTGCTATATCCCAGTGCTAAACTAGCAATTCGAACTGAGCTTGGGATCCTACTGGCAACCATTGCGTGACTTCAGAATAGGTGCTGGTTTGCAATATTTGGTTTGCCCCCACTTGCAGTTTGGATATGATATTCAATATGGTCCATAACTTCTGAGATATCTTCTCAGGCAAGTCCAATGGAATGCATTGCAGAAATCCAGTCAAGTAGCATCAACCACACTGATGCTCACAGAACATGAATTACACAGGAAACTTGAAACTCTTTTTTTTAATTGACCATAATAACAGAATCTTGTAAGTCTGAATGTGCTGTACCTCTTCCTCCTTCTTAAAATTCAGTGAATTAGAGCCTCAGCTGTCTGAATCACTTCTGAATGTTATGTTGGTTTGGACTTAAAAAATCTTTCAGCCAATTTTGTCTACGTAATGGTTCCTATATATCTCCGTCAAGGTCATCTTCTTTCCTCTCTACAAGTAATGATTGGACTGTGAGTCCAATATACAGGTAATTAATAAATATAAGTAGTTCTCGTCTTACTGCCACAATCGAGTCCAGAATGTATGCTGCTAAGTGAGATATTTGTAAACTGAGTTTTACCCCATTTTTACAACCTTTCTTGCCATAGTAGTTAACTGAACCACTGCAGTTGTCAGAGGAGGGCTGTATTTACATTCACAACGGGTTCGCTGTTTAGCTTTAGAATGTTCTTCTAAGGTGTTCTCTCATAGCACAATTAATAAAATGACAGAATTCCACAGGGAAAGCCACCTATTAAGTTTATGGAGATGAATTTAGTACAAAATTAGTGTACTCACCCTTTCACTATTAGTGCACTATTCTTACTCCAAAACTGGATTGAGAGAAGTAAAAAGACCAATTATCTCATTTGAGTTTTAGTCCTTCACAACATTGAAGAAATGTTGCCCTTGATTGAAAGAAAGTATATACTGCCAAACTACTGAAATGCATTTTAAGAAATTAAAATGAACATAACACAGTTGAAATTAAACTGAAAAGAAATGATATTCTCAATGGTACATCTGCAAACAATACATGTATTTTAAAAGATCCATTAGTTTTAATTGATGGTAGCCTCCTATTCTTCAGATGCTTTCAGTACAGCTCTAAATGAGGTCTACTATTTGAAATTAAAGGGAACTAGACAACTCATGGCCTGTTGGATCATTGTTACAGATTGATTTTTTTTTATCTAAACAGAAAACAGAATGATCATGGGCAGGGAAAAAAGCAGTGGAACAGGAGCTTTCCCCCCCAAAAAAGCAACTGGTCTTATTAGTTTTTTTCCCCTTTGAAAACATTTTGCTTCTCATCCAAGTAGCTTTTTTAATTCAGTTCAAAATTGAATAAGTTTCTTGGGTGAGAAGTGAAATGTTTTCAAAGAAAAAAACCAGGAAAGTCCAGTTGCCTTTTGGAAAAAAAAGCAACTATGGGATAACCATGCCATAGATGAATGAGAATCTCCATAGACAGTGGAACAGGATAACATAGAATAAGAGAATTGGAAGGGACCTTAAAGGTCTACTAGTCCAACTCCCTGCTCAAGCAGGAGATCCTATACCATTTCAGACAAATGGCTGTCTCTTCTTAAAAGTCTCTAGCAATGGGGCACCCACAACTTCTGAAGGCAAGCCATTCCACTGCTTGATGGTTGCCTTCAGACGTTGTGGGTGACCCATTGCTGGAGCGACTTCTGACTTTCTGCTGGCTTCTCTATTGATTTTCCTTGTGGGAATCTGGCAGGGAACATAGGAAATTCCCTTCCCTTTCTGGCAGACAGCTAAATGGCTGCTCCTCGGTGAGGGACGGAGTAAGGGATTGCAGGAAACTGTCATGGAACATTAAAAATCACATGGCCACAGCAGCACAGCAACCACCAGTAGCATTGAAACAGGCACAACTTACCCAAATTTCATTTCCTCAGGAGCCATAGGTCCCAGATTTTGGACACATTCTGCAAGTTAGCTTACTTGAGGTATCTTGGTTCAAAATTGTTGCCCTGTGAGGTACTGTTTCAACCAATTAAAGAATGGCTGTCTGCCATTCTGGATAACATAACAATGGACAAACATTATATTTTGTTCCAATAATTATAGATAGTCATCAGTGACACTGGATAGTAACAATAAGATAGGCACTGAAGAACCAATAAAGGACATTTTGTAGCTCAGGGTTGAAATAATGAATCCTAGGTATTCTCAGAGACCACCAAGGACCCCACACTGAAGAATGACAAGAAAAAAACTACAGTGAATGAGAAGGGGCAGAGCTTACAATAAAAAATTAATATATGAATATCAGCATATTCTTCTTCACTTCCATATAACTTTATGAAGCTAATAATGATATAGCTAGCAATCTTTTTTTTAAAAAAAATAACCTATGCTAATTTTCATGTTTTATTTGGGATTTTTCTATATTACTGGCACAGAATAGCATACAAAGAAAAATTATTTCAGGCAGTTCTATAACATTTACCATATTAAAAAAAACAAATTTATAGTCTAAACTCTGAGCTTTTCATCAAACTCATATGCACTTCTCTCTTTTTGTTCATTCTTTTTTCTCACATATGCACCAAATCCTGATATCTCTTTCATTTTCTCTCTCACACACTCAGAAATTTTTTTTTCTTGCATTCACAGGCAGACACATATACACCAGCCAACTTCAGATAGCAGTTTTCTGAAAGAACTAAATGTTCTAAAATCAGATATAAATTCAATTTTTTTCCCTTTCCAACAGCATTAATTAGAAGGAGCTGCATACAATTATTTGTAATTCTCACACAATATTGTATTTTCGCTCTTCTATAAGTGACAGTGACTAACAGGGTTTTCCATATTAAAGTCTTCAAAAGATGGCATATTGAAACTTGTCATAATAAGATTATCCACTGGAGCATCAGAAGGGTGTTGTGGTGCATTAATTCCATTCTGCTCTATAATGCTTAATTGTTGAATATGTGTGTACTCCCTCCCACTCTGAAAGCTTCTGGGAATTGGATTTGTCAGGAAACTATTGACCCTTCAGAATCAGCAGAGGATTGTTGTTATGGAGTTACAAAGAAATTCATTTTAATTATTCTGAAAGTGTACAGGTAATATTAAGTTTAATAAGGGTGTGTGTGTATGTATACATATCTATGGATATGGAGAATGGATGTGTGGATGGATGAAAATGAGAGAGGGGGGGAGGAATGTGACATTTATAATTCACTTTTCCATAAGAAGTAGGGTCAAGGACAGCTGGCAATAAAATGCAGGGAGCAAAATGGACATAAAATTCAACAGTGATTTATCAAATGGAAACACATTGATTACAAACACCCACCCACCTTCAAAACTACTTCAGCAATCATGTTGATCTGATTCTGATCTGATTCTTGAAACATGATCATTCTGTCTGTGCTTACAAAGGATTGTCTTATACATAAAGGAGTTACAGCAGTATATGCTACAATGCTTCTCAGGAAGGGACAAATCATATTTCAACGAGGGGGGAGTAAGACAAGAGGCAACATAGCGCAGAGCTGACTGGAGGAAGAGAGTTAGGATAGCCACTTCTTAGAATCTCCCTGGTTATATCTATTAGGGTGAGACTAGTAAGTATTTAGTCTGGCAAGATTCTGTCTATTGTAGGTAAGCAAATAAAGAACTGAACTTTGGCTGAATTGTTCTATGTCATTCTTGGGCTGGGCTTGACACAATTATAGCTTTAAATGGAATATTTGCCTTATTGGTTTCCTGTGTTTGTTTTAAATATTCTACTCTTATTTCACAATGGAAGAATTATAAAATTGACAAAATGATTAAAAAAAAATGCCAAATTAATCCAGTGTAGTTCTATTTACAAGAAGGAAGACAAAATCAATGCAAAAAAAAAAAAATCCTATCCACCCTCATAAAAGTCATTAGAATGTTGTGTGCTAGCCATTGTTGTTGGCAACTAGTTCTTTGGCTGCTTCAAACCAAAGGAGTAAGCCAGGTTTAGGATGGGATCAAGCAGTATTTGGTTGTTGTATTGTGCTCCATCACTTGTGAGAAAAATATTCTCATTATCCTGGAAGCACTCTCTATGCTACCTTTATGATTTAAAGGAGTTTTTTTTCATTCAAGTATTTCCTTAAGGATGTTACATGGTTATATCATCATGCAGGTCAGATGTGCCATTTTTAGAAGTCTTTCCACTTAATTTCAATTTAATGTAGAAATTGAAAAGGAGAGCTTGATACATCTTTGCTTATTCATCCAGGAAGGGGCTAAGCAAGGGTATATCCAATTTTTATAACTGCTATAACTCAAGACGTATCCAAAAAAAAATTCCATCCTTCAAGTTTTGCACTTTAGGTAATAAAGAAAAATGGTCACCAACTACTCCAAAACGAGAACAGCATTGTTTATCAAAATATATGTAAATTGCAATCAGAAAGATAAATGGTGTCTTCCGAAGGCAGAGCCATAGTGAGAGGCAGCAGGAGAAGGGAGCTCTCGGTCTGGCCCAGCTGTTTTTGTCCAGCTGAGTGGTTTAACATGGGCCATGTTGACTTTGAAGAAGTAGGCAAAGAAGAGGGGATTCTTCACAGGTGTTTGGAAGACAGCAATCTTCACACCGAACGGAGCTTCACCCCCCAGAGTGCCGGTGAACAAGAAGGCGATTGATGCCATGATCATCCCAAAGCCGTGGCGCCTCTTATAATAAGGAAACAAAGATTTGATGATGATTATGGAGACAGATGAAGAATGAACAGAGAATCCAGAAAATGGAAGAAAAGACAGGGAAAATAGATGGAAAGTTGGAGAAGATTGAACAAAGTCAAATGCAGCTTAATAAAGAATTGGAAAATGAGATTGCATTCCTCACAATGGAAAAGACCGCCTTCTACCTACGATTTCAGAACATAATAGAGGAAAGGGAAGAGGATTTAGGAGAAAAAAATGGTGAACATTCTAGCAGGAATTCTACAAAGAGATAAGCAAGAGGTTCAAAGGGATGTGGATGAGGTGTTCCAAATACATACGAGTTACGCACAAAGGAACAGGCTATGAAAAGAAGTGCATGTGCGGTTTGCAAGGAATATGATAAGAGACAAAGTATATAGAAGATCTAGAGAGGAAAATATTTTCTATAAGGAAAGAGAGATAATAATACTACGACAGATACCGAGGAAAGTAAGAGAATTAAGGAGGAAATACCAGTTCCTAACAGCACAATTAACGAAAAACAAAACAATGTTTAGATGGATTCTCCCAGCGGGGATTTTAATATCATGGCAAGACAAGAGAATCAAAATTGATACAGTAGACAAAGCGCACAAATTTTTTGAGACATACTGTACGTTGTGGAGATAGAAGAACAAGGGAGTGAGAAGGATACAGAGAGCAAGAGTCAAGAAGAACTGACAGGAGAAGGTACCACAGCAGAATGGGGAGAAGAGAAGAAGACAAGGCCTGAGAGAGGAGATCGAGAAGAACTCACGGAAAAAACACAAAGAGAAACAAGGTCAAAGAGAACAGTCAGATACAATTAAGAATTAAGGAGAGAGAATTGGAGAAGAGATTAAATTATTCTCGATTAACATAAATGGATTAAATGCACCAAATGAAAGGAGGAAAATATTGAATGAACTACAGAAATTGAATATGTCTTCAGGAAACCCATATTGAAAAAATGCATAGTAAGGTCTTAGAATGGCCAAAATTGGGGAAATAATTCACAGCATTGACACAACAAAAGAAAAAAGGAATAGCAGTATATGTTAAAGAACAGCTGAAACCAAAATATATTTTTGATGATGATGAAGGAAGGATATTAATGATAGAGATGATGATTAATCATTGACGAACACTGTTAACAGTAATATATGCGCCAAATAACAATCAAGGGGAATTTTATAAAAAATTATATGGGAAACTGATGGAATTAGAATATGAAAATATATGTCTAATTGGAGATTTTAATTCAATAGTAGATGTAAAAAAAGACTATAAAAATAATAAGAAATTGGGGAAGAATTATAATAGAAGGTTGCTTCCCAAAACCTTCTTTACTATGGTGCAAGAATTTGAACTAAAACATTTATGGAGGGAATCAAATCCACTAGGGAAAGGATATATTTTTTACTCTGCTAGACACAAATCGTGGTCCCGGTTGGATATGGTATGGGCTACCCCAGAAATAAGAGGAGAGGTGCAAGAGGTAGAGATTCTAACAAATGTGTGGGCCAACTGTAATCCTATAATGTTAACTTGGAGAGGAAGGAGGAAAACTACAATATGGTCGATGAATATAAATTTATTAAATGATAAAGAATTTATAGATAAACTAGAGAAAGAAATGAAGTTTTTCTTTACAGAGAACAAAAAAGAAGACACATCCCTTCAGAATACATGGGATGCAGCAAAAGCTTACATGAGGGGGATTGTGATCAGTTACTCAATTAAAAAAACCAAAGAAAAAATGAAACAACAAAAACAAATATTAGATAAAATAGTAAGCTTAGATGGGAAGCTGCAAGGAGACCCAGATGGTAAAGAAACGCAATGTGGTTTAGAATTGTCACATTCATCATTTTGATGTCATTAACATCCATCCATATCATGGACACTCTTGACAATAAATGATTAGCCATGAACAAAGAATTAAGCCATAAAAGCTGTAGATTGCTAATATGTATAAGCATTTATTGAAATACTAGCTGATAACCCGGCTTTGGCCGGCTATTTATGCCTTTCTGCGACATGGTGGAAGCAGGGAATCCTGGAGCCTACAATTCCCAGTGTTGTTTGCCCAATTTGCATGCCTTGCCTCTATTGGCTGGAGAGCCTCCGATTTGCA
>JANHJO010003196.1:0-11883 GCA_032468235.1 Pseudoxyrhopus heterurus
CTCTGCCTCCCAGCAATTTGTCTCATTGAATCAGGCTGAAACTGAAACAGGCTTCAGAACAAGAGACAAAGGAAAAAAAAAATCTGGGAGGGAGAGGCAGATTTTTTTCTCCCCAAAGCTCACAACAGCTGATTGGGGCTGCTCTGAATCAGTCTGGCCTGATACTGAAACTGAAACTGGCTTCAGAGCAGAGAGAAAGGGAAAAAAATCTGCCTCAGAATCTTTTCCTCCTGCTGAAGCCAGTTTCAGTTTCAGTTTCAGTTTAGGCAGCTGATTTTCAAATACCCCCAATCAGCTGTTGTGTAGAGGCAACAATATCTGCAGCCTTGCTGAAAACGCGAGGAACAGGAAGACGTGGCAATGTGATCTGCAGCCTGGAACTAATCTTCACATAGAGATTATCTGGTGGGATAAAATTTATTTATTTATTTTAGGAAATTTATATTGCCGCCTATTCACACATGGTGATTCATTAAAGAAAAAATTTAAAGTAATAAATAAATCTAGGTGTTTTATCTGAGGTGAGCTCAATAAGTAATTAAGACAACATCATACAATTTTTATTTGGAGCCAATACAATACATTAAATCATTAACTTTCAAATGCTGATTGAAAGTTCAGTCTTTTGTATGTTTTTGCAAAGTAAACATGAGCTTTGGTGCGCTAAGTTACCATTTTCTATAGACTCAAGTCCTGCTACCCATTTCTGGATTGCTTCAATATGACATTCCAAAGTCAGATATGGAGGAATATTATTATTCTCCCCAAATGTATGAAAGGTTAAAAATGAAGTGGTTAAAGACGCTGAACTTGCATCTGGAAAACTGACAACCCAGCAGCCCAGGTTTGTGAGCTGAGCACCATGCAACAGGGCGAACTCCTGTTACTTGCCCCAGCTCCTGCCTCTCTAGCAGTTTGAAAGCATGCAAATGTGAGTAGATAAATAGGTACCACTTTGATGGGAAAGTAACAGAGTTTGGTGTATAGTCATGCTGGCCACATAATCACGGAAATGTCTTTGGACATGGCTGGCTCCCTTGGCTAAGAAATGGAGACAAGCACTGTCCCCTAGACTCAAACCCGATTGGACAGGGGAAGTCTTTACCTTTATACTAATAAATCCTATAGATGTCATCTCTTCAAAGTAGACTGGGTTAAGAAACAGCTTTCACAAGGACTACTGGAACCCCACTATGGTAATAACAATATCCTGAAAGCTTGCTGCAGTTTCCTTCTGCACTCCCTTATATTATGTAGAATCAGGACAGGATTATTTTAATTTCTTTTTTAATTTTCTTATGCTTACTTCATTTCCATGGCTGAGATTTTATTTATAGTCTCTTTTATCTATGAAGAGCTCTTGCATTCCTTCACCATCTTCAATTCTGCCTTCTCCTATAAGTTACTAGGATACAGAATATCAATTGCAGACTCTTTACACAGATGTTTCTTACCAGATATGTACAATGCTTTAATTATTCATTACTCTGCACAGCTAGAAATGTATTTTGGATTTATATAGGAGTGTTCAATTAACTTCTACACGGAAATGGTTTTTGTGCAGTAATTGGGTAATATAAAGTGTGCATTCCTTTCTTAAACAGGTATTTCAAATGGGAAATTCTTTGCCACTTCTGTAGCAAGTTACTGGTAAACCTTGACTTAGAAATGGTCATTTAACCACCATTTAGAGTTACAATGGCCTCAGAAAAGATGATTTATGGCTTGTAAAGCAGTTCGGGCTATCACAAAATGTCTCCCTCCTCCAGTCATATGGCTACATTTGGGTTTGTATGCCACATCCGTGAACCAATCATACACATGAGCTATTGGCAACTGGCTTACATGTATGACTAGTTCCAGTATCTCATGGTCATGTGACTGCAATTTGGCATTTTTTGCTAGTTTCTGGCAAAAAAAATGCCTTTTGGGTAAAATAGATTTGGACTTAGATTCAAAGACTGCTGTAAAAATGGTCATAAAATTGAGTCTGGTCAAATGAATGCCTTGACTTCACAACCTCACAAGCAAAATTCTGGTTCCAAGTGTGGTCATATCCCTTTTGGGATATGCAACAGTATGCAAAATGCAGAAAGGAAGTAAGAAATGGTAAGTCAAAGAAATTAAGGACATGAGACAAGAGAAAGAAAATTAAATATGTTGACATTACTACATTACCAGCAGAATTCCAGCCAATTCAATGGTTTAGTTTAAGTCTTTAAAGCTCTAGATGTCTTGATACCTTCATACTTAACCAGAATTAGCGAGTCTGTTCAACCTGTGTTCCCATCCCACATGAAGTTAAAGGGAGGGCAGGCCAGACACAGATTTTCTCAAGTTATGGTCTCACATTGTGAAACAACTTACCCACTGAGATAAAAATACCCTCACCTATTTTGAGATCCATTGATCTGTCTAGACCATCTTATTTTCTCTCTCATAACATCGGCCTGGCTGATTCAATCCTGCAGGGCTGGTGTGCTATAGGCGCCTGCCATCAAACAGTGCCATCTCTCAGGAACCCAGAAGTGTGTCTCCTTATAGCGGTGTCTGCTTCTGGAACAAAGTTCCCCCCTGAGATCTGGATGGCCCTCAGTCTACTGTTGTTTCAAAGAGCTATGAAGTCCTGCTCTTCACCCTGGCCTTCGCTGAGAGAGAGCGAGACTCCTCAGTTCACCACCCTTGCCATCTTTTCCCCGTAATTTTCATTTTAATTTTATATCGTGCTTTCTACTTTGATTGTTGCGATTCATCCAGAGTCATTGGAAATTGGGTGGCATAAAGTTTAATCATTATCATTATTCTGAAATGCTCTGGGGGCAGGCAGTGATATCAGTTTTCTTTGAAATTTTAATTGTACTTTAATTGTATTCTATTTTTATTTGGAAATTAGATGATATAAAAAAATAAGCCTGCACAACTAAGTTGAATTTATGCCAATATTACAGTCTATGAAGTTTCTCAGTCATCTAGGTCATAGTTGTCCCAAAGGTATTTTTTAAAGAGGCAACCAGTTGCCTCTTGAAAAAGCACCTTTGGGACCAATACAACCGTATTCACTATACCTCTCTGTACTTTTCTATCCTTGCAAGTCATTGTATTTACTTCCATTACATCCATACACTACTTCATACATTGCCTTTAAAGTATTATGTGAAAAGCATCAAAGAATAATAGGCTGTTTTATTAAAAGCAGAAAAAAAAACCCAATTCATCTTCTTCATTAAACTAAAGTTTCTTCTCTATATAGGATTGCATTAGGTGTTCCTTGCTAAGTAACTGCCTCATTTAGCAATTATTCAGTTAGGAGGGTGATGAAAAAAACGTTATAACCAATCATCGCATTTACAGCGTTTGCAGGTATGTAAAGCAAAGGAAAACTTAAGGTCATAAGCACAGTTGCAGTTTCATTTAGTGATGTTTCACTTAACAACTGAGTTGCTGCTCCCAACTATGGTTGCAAAATGAGGATCCTTGTATTCGTTAAGTAAATTTAATTAAATTTCCTAGCATACATTTATTTCTATAAATACTTTGTAAGGCATCAGGGTAATTTAATACACCAGTTTAGACATACTTCTAGTCTAAATTCTGATGTTATAAAACTACTGTATTTAAAGCAAATATATTTAGACATCTATATTGAGAAAATTTACTGTACTTCAAAAGGAAATCTATTTTAAACAAATGACAGATTTAATCAACTCTCTTTATTTACATAGAAATATGTGTACACATATATTCTGTATTTGTACACATACATTTCTAAGTATATATACATTTATAATTTCCACATACTCTACAATAAACAATCTCATTTGTATTTAAAGTAGCTACAGAATTGGGTAAAAATACAAGTTCAAAAATAACAGCTTACAACTAAATTACAAAATCACCCAATAATGAACTCATAAATTTTAGCAAGAAATCCTAGCTTATATACAGCCAGATCTAGGCCACATGATACAAATGTGAACTAGAAGTTTTAGTTAAGTTTTTAGTTTAGTAGTTTTCTTATTTGAGAGGAAAAAGTTGGGGAAAAATTAATTTGGCAAAACTCTTCAAAACAAAATAGGGAAATGATCAGGTTTTTGATCACATAAATAAAAACATACACATTTCCAAACTCTTAATTTCCAAGACCATCCCTTTCTTTTAACGAAATGATTTTGAGCATACATGTCCCTACTGAACAGTGTGGATGGAGATAGGAACCAACTAGATATATAAATGCCTGGGATATGCTGGTTGGGAGGCGCTTATAATGCAATTTGAACTGGAGTTCCTCCTTGCTGAAAATCATGGAAAAATGTCAATTTTCCCAAATTAAATCCTGGACAGGAAGCCCTCTGTGTCAGACATGTAGGTGAGATAGCTGCTAATATTATTAATATTGAATAATATTGAATGGGCTACTTTCCCACTACATGCCAAATTATATTTCAATTTTCCTCTTCTTAAATGGCAGATTGTAACAAAAGCAAATCTAATGGTCTGGTCCTTACATTATCAGAAAACAGCTATTTTCTCTCTTTACTGGTCCTTGATCTTTTGGGCAAAGAGGGTTTTCCCCCCTTCACAGGCAGACATCTCACTTTACATACTCTGGTTGCAGATGCCACTGCCATCATAGATTTATTCCAAAAACTGTTTGAATCTTTAATCTTATCCCTCAAATATGATGGTAAATTTATTAAGTATCTTATTAACAAGCTGTTAAGAGTTTGTCATTCATTTTGCAAAAAATGCATTATACTCATAGCATAATAAAATGGAGCTGTTTGCCTGTCTACCTCTGTATGTGGCTAACAGAGTAATCTCCTATCTTCTATGCACAGAAAACCTTTGAATCCCAAATGTAGCTCTTTCATGCAATGTGAGAATTGTTTGTTTATTACTTTTGTTGCAACAATGAATAACTTCTATCTCTTTCTATAGGTAGACATGCTAAGAGTCTGCTGTATAAAATATTTGGGTGATATATCATCACATGTAACAATCCCAAAATGCACAAAGGTTTCACAGTTTATATTCCTCTTTCATTCTGTTTCTCTTGGGAATGAGGAGAATGAAGTTCTCAGAAGCACAAGGTTTAGTGAGAGTGATAATTTCCATGTATCCTCTTCTCTCTCTTCAACTAAGCTCCAGAAAATGTGGAACAGATTTGTGAATGGGTAGATGCAAGGAGAAAAAAGAATCTATTTCTGCCTATGGGGAAAAATGATGATATAATTGAATTTTCTCTGAAGCAATCGTTCTTGGCAAATGTTTAAGAATTTTTTTAAAAAAAAGTAATTGGAGGATTGAGATGACACTATTTCATTGATGAAGCTTACCAGGTCTGAGATAAGTTAATGCCTATGTCACCTGGCAACTACCTGATTTCTGCCAATTGATTCATATCCAAAGGTAAGTATTTACACAAGCAAACCTTATGTAAAAGATTCATTTTGAAAAGATTTACTGCTTTGAAAAATTAAACAAATGTACATGGTCTGGAATTTTAGTCAACGAAAGCAAGGTGGTAAAAATTTCATTATAATTTTATGTTAGGTTTCTTCTTCAAGAGGTTTTCTATAACAATCCTGGCAAGGTTTTATGATACTAAAAAGCCAAGTCCATTTGTATCTCAACATGATTCCACTGCATAGAGGGAGATTATCGTGCCTGCTTCATTATTTCGGTGAAATCAGATTTATACTTTATTGCACTGAATGAAAACAGTCCCCTTTAGAGGGGTTTTAATTGTGATTTTAATTTTAGTATGCTTTCAGAAAGACAAAATCGTAGAACCCGCAATTTCTGAATTACATGAATAGACTAAGGTCAAAGCAGTTTCAATACAGAACACATTTTCTCAATCTTTTTGCATTAAATGGACATTTCAGTAGAATTCTGTTCTATCAAATTATGTGTTTTTTCTACCCATTGATTTTGAAAACAAAATCCCTGTGTTTACTACTTTTCATGTCTGAATGAAGAATGGTACTATCTGCAAATCTGTATGGTGGGCAACATACTCACAGAACATTTTTATCCAGTTCTCTGCTCCTGTTACATGTACTTTACCGATAGATATAAATATGGGTTTAGAGGTGTGCAACTGATTTACCCAATTGTTACATAAAGGGCACAGTTTTGTCAGATTATAGCTAGAATGGCTGAAGGTATTTAATAAGCAAATAATATTGCTTGTGAATGATTCATTCACAAACAAATTATGCAAATCTCATAGAAATTCTTCTAATTTTAAATTCCTATAGAATTTTTGCGTAAGTTTTAAGCAAAATTCATGGCAGCACATCTGAGAGATTTCTTTGTCTGAATGTTTCTCCCTAATCTCATAAAAAAAAAGTTTCAAATGCTACTTTCAGAATCCATTTTGGTAACATCTCTATATGTTAGAGAGCCTGAATATTACCTTTGACAAATTTGCTAGCACTGGCAGTTTAACATTCCTAAAATGCTAACAAAGAATGTTTTTTCCAATACTACCAGCTGAATCTGCTGTTGCAGCAAGTCTTAGTAAGAGATTATTTGTATCTCTTCCTTGCAAAGAATTTGGCTTTTCACACTTATCTATATACTATTAATATTTGATAAGATCTGACACAATGAGAAATTAAATACAAATAGTGTATTGTGAAAAAGTGACATTTTGATTTTTGGATATTGAAATATTTATGATAACAGCAAAACCTTCAGGCTGGGTCCACTCATTCAGTGATTCATCATGAAATGGCCAAATAGAGACTCTGATCTGAAGTCTTATGAAAATGTTACGTGGTGCTTGATCATGATGACATATGCATGTTGCTACATGATGTTCTAGTCACCAAGTGAGGAACATGCATGGATGAACCAGCCCACAAGTGATAATTTTATTTTAGGGAGAAGAAAGCTGCTTAGTTAACCTGATTAGGAACAATGCCTTAAGAAATTTAAAACTAGAATTTCAGACAGGTTTTTTTTTCCAGATATAACAGTCACTGATGAAAAGAGAGTACATCATCCCGAGGATAAATATGGTGTCTCACTGTGGTAGTTGTAATCAGGACAGACCTTCTGCACTAGTTTGTAATCAACACTGTAGAAAGCAATGTAAATACAGATGACCTTAAATGGTTTAGAACATAACCAGGACACATGGCTTTGGGTCTGCTCTTGGTAGCAGATTTTTGAAGGGTCAAAGTTACACAATGCAGTTTTCTTAGCCCTATCAGTTTTCTCATACTCAATTCGGCAGTTGAAAGACTTGGATTCCTTAGTCTCTAGAGTTGATTGAGGGGAAGATTCAAATTCCACCACCTTGGAAGGTGGCACCAGGCTTACAGAAACATTTCCAAGGCCTGTTGAATTGTGCCGGAAATAAACACTAAAGGTTCCATTGCCATGATCGACAATCTTCCCTGTTATCAGAAGATTCAACTTCACAGTTTTGATGTTAGAATGGAAGTCGCCCCATCCAAACATTTTTTTAAACTTTCCGGTTTTCACAATTGGTCTGCGTTTGGTTCGTGCAAGAGATTCCTGAACTTCAGTGATATTGGATAGCCAATCCCAAAAGTTGTCCGTGTTGTCTGAATATGGCATCCGCCCATGTTTCATTGATGGAGAGGGCTTCACAAAAAGGCGTAAAGGGTTGATGATCCGAGAATGGACTACATTAGCAACCAAAGTATCCGCAGCATCTTTATCCTCCCAGTCCAATAAGTCTGTGGCCTGGATGATTTGCTTAGCATCACAAAATATCTGTTTCAAAAGAGAAAGAGAAAAGAATTTAAGAAACAGAAATACGGTATTTTTTTTTATCATTGCTTTCTTTACAGAAAAAAAGTACACAGAAGTTTACAACATTGCTGAGCTATATTGTATAATGTTCAGATTAACTGAGCTCAGCCTAGTTGGATTCTGTTCAGATGTTATTCCTCTTATAACTGTCAGAGCTGTGAATTTTCTACAACTTACTTGATAATGAATCAAATTATTTATGTTTCCTTCTCAAACTCCCATTAAGAACTATTTCACTTTCTCTTTATATAATCTTATGATGTAAATGTGTGAGATTATTCACTTTCTTTTTGTATCATGTACTTTACATTATAAGCCATTATAAGCCAAACAGAAGACTCCTTGAATTGTTTTACAGGAGGACTATATATATACACATAGTAAATAAAATAAATATCTAAATTGGAAGTACTTCATGAATAAGTGATAGCACTTGTGAATTATTCATTCATGAATATTTTAAAAATCATAATGTTAAACACAGCAGTTTTACATGCAAAGTGCATCACAAATTTTTGATAACATTCTTCTTGTACTAGTATAAAAAGCTTTTTTCCCTTCCTTTCAAAAATTATGTTGTAAAATAATTTATTTTATTTATTTAAGAAAATTTATTTGACCACCCAATTCACTCTCAGTGATTCCGGGCAGCTTACAGAGATAAAAACTTAATATAAAAACAATAAAATGCAATAATGTCCCCCCAATGACAACAATAAATCAATCCATAAGCCACTTCATGGGTTCCATCCCACTCTAGGTTGCCCAGGTCCATTGGCAAAACTAGGTCTTCAGGCCTTGCAAAACAGTGTCAAAGCAGGGGGCTATCTTACCTCTACAGGAAAGGGAGGGAGCCACCAGAGAAGCCCCTTCTTCTTGGTCCCCCTAGAACAGTGGTCTGCAACCTTAAACACTCAAAGAGCCATTTGGACCCGTTTCCCACAGAAAACAGGGAGCCACAAAACCTGGGTGGGTGTGGCCAACACGTCACTCACTCTCACCTAGTCACATGAGCCACGCCTACCCAGCTTTTGTGGCTCCCAGTATTTTCTTTTCTCTGGGAAACAGGTACCTCTCTCTCTTTCTCTCTCTCTTTTTCTTCTCTCTCATCTCTCTCTCTTTCTCCCTCCTCTTCTCTCTCCTCTCTCTCCTCTCTTTCTCCCTCCCTCTCTCTCATCTCTCTCTCTCATCTCTTTCTCTTATCTCTCTCATCTCTTTTTCTTCCTCTCCCATCTCTTTTTCTCCCTCTCTCTCCCTCTCATCTTTCTCCCTCCATTCATCCCTCTCTCTCATTCTCCCCCTTTCTCTCTCTCCCTCTCCTCTTTCTCTCTCTCTCTCTCTCATCTCTCTTTCTCCCTCTCTCTCTCATTTGTCTTTCTCTCTCTCGTGTGTATGTGTGTGTGTGTTTCCTCTTGAACCATTTCCAAAAACAGGTGAGGGTTGGGTTTTTTTTTTGCTGATGTTGTTCTTTTTTTTCTTTGGGTGCTTTTTATGATATGATATGATTTAAATCAAGAGTCATTTCAGGTTCCCAGATAAATGAAGCTCTTTCGTCCCCCTATTGTGGCTCCCTGTTGGCTGAACCCACCACTGGCTGGCCCCGCCCCTCACCCTCCCCTAGCAGTCACTCCTTGCCTGCCCTGAGAAGGGAAGGGCGATGGTGGTGGATGGAGACTCACTCTGTATTCCAGAGCGGGAGCGAAGTGCCCCTCTACTTGTTTCTTCTTCTGGCCCTTCTTGGTGCTGCACGCACCAGGGAGACGTGCAACTTTCTTTCTTCCCGAGACTCTGGCTGAGCCAGCTGGGTGGAGAAAAGTTGCGCGCCTCCCCCAGCCCTGGAATACAGAACGAGTCTCCATCTGCCACCGTTGCCCTTCTCTTCTCAGGACAGGCGAGGAGTGACTGCTAGGGGAGGGTGAGGGGCAGGGCCAGCCAGTGATGGGATCATCTGACAAGGAGTCACAGGAGAGGGCCCAAAGAGCCGCATGCAGCTCTAGAGCCCCATATTGCCGACTCTCACCCTAGAATCTAGATCTACCTCTTTAGGAGAGGGGACCTGTAACCTTCCCTACCTCCCTGCTCTAGTGGGTTTGGTAGATGTGACCAGGTATAGATGATCCTTCAAGTAACCTGGTCCCAAACCATTTGGGCTTTGAAGGTGACAATCAGCACCTTGAATTGGACCCAGAAGCAAATCAGCAGCCAATGCAACTGTGCACATCTAGACATGTGCACATCTAGACCTGCACAAACCCACATGGGTTGCTGCACTTTGAACCAATTCTGGATACTTTTCAAGGGCAGCCCCATGCAGAGTGTGTTGCAGTAGTCAAGATGGGAGGTAACTAGGGTTATGAGCAACTGTGAGCAGGGACTAAACAACATTTACTTAACATTGCTTAAGAGTTACTAAATATATTTTATTGTTTCTACATGATAACATACCTTGTGTATTTATTCAATCATATTTAAATGTAAGAGTTAAGGCTCATAAAACTTTGGTAGTGAAATGATATGCAATGAAAGAGGAGGGATACTATACTGTATTATTGAATCCTTCTGTTTTTCCAGAAAATTAGAAATGCCTCTACTCTGAACTGAGAGATGATTAATAGTGAATACAGCAGACTTAAATGGTTTCACTAGTCAACTTGTCCTAAAAGTGGGCTAATTTTCTTTTTTATGAGGATTGAATTAATCATTTTTCTGTATGTGAACTGCCGCATTTTCAGAATTATTGTATTTGGAAAGGGTACATTATTTTAAAATATTAATGGATTTTGTGATTTAATTAATGCTTTTTCTAGGTTAATCTAACTGTGAATATGTATAAGAATATTTTGATTACTGTTTCATCTCTTATTAAAATGATTGTACTTGTTATCACAATGTATTATGTAAAACTAGTATACTATGTGTGTCTGCATAAAATCCAAATAAATGTTTTATTTGCCATTAAATAATACAAAGCAATATTCTTGTCACATGGAACTTTCCATACGCCTTAATTAAAAATCCTTCGTTCATACAACTTCTGTTTATTACTATCTTCCAGTCTTTAGAAGGCATGTGCAAAATATTTCAGACTTTTCCTGAACGTTTTACTCAGAGTACTCAATAATTTACATTTTTTAATGTTTCAATATATATTTTATAGCACTTTTTTCCCTATTTCTGTCCCATGACACAAGCAAATTACAAAATGAAGTTGACACCTGATGTTGAGAGAAGATACTCAGGTATATTTCTTTTTCTTTTCTTTTTTTACAATGCAGCCTTGCCTTAGATAAATAGCAATATGGTATCAAATTCTACTTGGAGTGAGTTTGAGACACATTAGTGCATAATCAAAAGTATAGTCTTGTTGGAAAATGACCCAATCCTTATTTCTCTCAAGGCAACTGTGTTAAGAGGTAAGCAAAACACTTTCAAGGTATACTTTTGGCATATAATCTATACTTACACCATTTCCCCTTCTATAGGTAAATGTCTCAAAACAATTTCCTTAATGTATGTATTTAATATGACTGCCCATCTCACCATAGCAATTTTATATGGCTAATGAACATATAATGGCACAATACAAAATAATTTAATATATGATAACAATTAAAAAACATATAAAGGCAGTAAACAATGTATCATACATTCAGGACTATGAATGGGTTTCAACTAATTTCCCAGACCTCAAACCTGGGAACACATCCATGTCTCTAAAGCCTTCCAAAAGGCCAACAAAGTTGGGGCAAAATGGATTTTAGTGTCAAAGGGCAGGTAATGTAAAAGAAAAAACCCATTTCTGGGTCTCGTAAGATGACAATCTTTAATTGACAGGACCCAAAACATAATGGAACCTAGGCGTATTAATAGCCAGATATAGTGAAAACATGTTCCATGTCCTTCACCTTTAAAAATGAATCACATATAATTTGTTTCATCTACACTATCGTCCCAGATGTCATGACAATTGGAAATAGCAGTCCCTTCCACCAGCAATGACATCATGATCCATGATGATGCTATACTGAAACCATTGCATTGCTCTTCTTTCTTGGTCTTCCCAATTTAATAAATGAACTGCAAGTACACTAA
>JANHJO010003196.1:29957-40329 GCA_032468235.1 Pseudoxyrhopus heterurus
GACCTCAGAGGTGCCTTCCAACTCACACACACAACATCAACAACCAACAGGACATGCTGGCACAGGTATACTTCCTTCAAAGAAAAAAAAACCCGAGCAAGGCCGGGTAATCAGCTAGTATTATATATTACACACAGGGAAACAACTGTTTTCAATAGCTCTGTGGGACAATTAAATCTTGACAAATTTTCCAAAGGCCACCAGAACATGTATGTTTACTGTATAAAATAATTTGACTAGAACATTTTACTGATAGCTGCCATTACTTTGGATTTGTCTTTAGCCTAAGGAATCTTTGATTCTGGATTGACAATCTAGTGCAGGGGTGTCAAAATTGATTTCATTGAGGGCCACATCAGGGTTGTGTTTGATCTCAAGGGGCTGGGTGGGTGTGGCCAGGGTGAGTGTGGCCAGCTTGATATCACTTGTGTCGGGGGCGCCTGTGGTAGCTAGAGCACTCTGCCAGTGAAAATGGGCTCCTGAGCTCCATTTTGGGCTGCACCAGCCTTCTGCAACCCTCTGCCAACGAAAACAGAGCTCTGTTGTCACTGGCAGAGGCACAGTGGGCCGGCCCTTTGCTGTTTCCAGGATGGCCCCACAGACCAGATCTAAGCATCCCGCAGGCCGGATCCTGCCCACAGGCCTTGAGTTTGACACCCCTGATCTAGTGTAATTTTAAAATTCCTTTTCAAATCTACATATATTCAGTTAGTGCTATTTGGTTATCACATTTAGTTAAAAATGGAGGATATCCATGCAGATTAAATAGTATATAAATTTAATATTTTGTAGATTGAAGATATCCACTTAGATAAATTCTTTCCTTTATACTGTACTATTTAAATATATGAGAGACACCAGCAGATACTATAAAATACCAGTTATGAAACTGACAAAATGAGTTCTGTATAATTTGCAGCATCTTTGCTCTTTGGGCTAATAAGATTTGCAGATGTGTCTGATGACTCTACCTCAATATTAAAAGTCCCCTTCTTTTCTCCATTCACATATTAATGGATTGTTTCTACAAAAAGACATGAAGTAATTAACTACACCAGCTCCTTTCCTCCTTTTCCATTCTCTCTAGGCATTCTTACATTTATCAATTTTCTACTGATGATTTTATAAACCAAATCTCTGGAGAACCAAACTGATTAGTCAATCAGTAATACAACACTCTGCAGAATTTGAGCCAGCCGTTAATGAAACTAGGAAAGAATGATTATCATTTCTTTTACAAATCATTTTTCCCTAAGGAAATAAAGATATTTTTTTATTCCTCGTCCACTAATCTGCACACTTTGCACCTATTTTTAGTATTTTTAATTTCTAGCCCTATATTTCAATTTCACTTACTGCAAGCTAGTACCCAAATACATTATTTTAGTATGACTAGAATTCTGAGGAAGAATTCACAACTGTTTAGGATATGCAATGTAACATATAGTGTGTTTTATAATACTCAAATTAATCTCACTGTTGCTATATTATTATTGTAATTGTTGTTATTAGTCTTGTTCTGGTCTGTTATATAGTCCAATTAAGCTTCTAAAAGGAGTAAATAAACCACACAATTACACAACAGCTTTCTCATAAAGGGTAGCAATTACATGTGCTAGCTCTAAGACTGCTTTTCTATGGTGCGTGTGTATGCCTTCAAGTGAGTGTTGACTCCAGGGGGCCATCTGGGCTGATCCCTTCAGGTTTTCTTTTTTTGGCAAGAGTTTTGGAAGTGGTTGCCATTGTCTTATTTTGTAAGTCTGAGAGAGGGTGATTGGCACAAGTTCAATTGAGCCTCCCAGTCTCCCAGGTTCTAGCATAATGCCTTAACCACCATACCAAACATTTAGTATTTAAGTAATAGTCCATTCATGGGTCACTGAATAAGTATTTTTCTAATTGCAGTATAGAGTGTTTCTGAATACTCCATTTCAAATTTCAGATTTGAAAATAAAGGAATTTGAAAATAGAAAAAAAGTAGCTATATTTCATTCTCAATTTTGATCCCTACTTCTTTATTATACAACACACAAACATTAAAAAAAAACTTTTATACTATTCAATATTAAAAGAAAAAAGTCTGGGGCAGAAATTGCCAAATTGTATATCAAATATTTTAAGTAAGTTGGTTTATACTTGCAGAACAGGGCTCTTTTTGAAGTTTACAGCTGGCAACTTTGGAATGTTGAAATACTTACAAGTAATTGCATTCTGTTTTATAGGGAGGTAATGTTCCCTCAAGTGTGACTCCTCTGCTTGAATAGGCACAAGAATGTCAAAACTGGAAAAAGTACTTCCATCTGCTGCAACAAAGTTTGTCCTAAATAACAAGAACTTAGAGGGAACGCTAAGAGAAAAAGTACAATACACAATACCCATTATTTATGAGTAGAGTTAATGCAGTTCCCATTTATTGTTGCATGGGTAACAATATCTATGATATACCATTGTATCATTCATTCGTTCGTTCATTTATTTCTACAACCTGTTATCCCAAATGCATGACTCTGCGTGGCTAATAATAAATAAAAACAAGATAAAAACTTTACAACGAAATAATAACATATATAGCAGCCAAGATTAAAAAAAAAATTACCAGCAGTTAATACTATCAGTTTATGAACTCAATCACAAATCCTGGACCCAGGTGCAATAACACAACCAGGTCTTAAGACTTTATGGAAAGGTTGGGGCAACTCTGATTTCTGTAGGAAGGAAGTTTTCCAGAGGGCAAGTGTCAATGCAGAAAATGCACTCTTCCGGGGTCCTGCCAAATGAGAATCTTTAATAGGTGGGACCCAGAACATGCCTCTCCTCTGAAAATAGGATGAGTAGATATAGGTGGGAAAGGGATGATCCCACAAGTAATCTGGCCCCATACCAAGTGTTGCAAGATAAATATTTTATGGTTTCAGTATTTAACGCCTATGCACTGTGGAATAATTTTTTTAAAAAAGTAATTTTTTTTAAAGAAAGACTGTAGGAGAATTCTTTCAGCAGTAAGAAGATGGAAAAGGACAGATGTACTGATGGAATACCGTGATGGAATGTGCAGCTGAAAGAGGAATTAAGGGGAAACTTCCTAACAGCTTGCCTTCAGATGTGGGTGCTTCATCACTGAAGTCCCAAAGGTGCTTTTTTAGGAGGCAACTGGACTTTGTCTTTTCTTTTGACGACATTTCGCTTCTCATCCAAGAAGCAATTTTTTCTCTGGAAATCCATTCCTACTCCCACACCATTCAAAGGGATTTTATTCCAAATTGTATAGCTAAAAGTCTGTAGGAAAAAATTGCAGACTACAGGAACCAGGAGGTGACCCTGAGGAGACAGATAAACCTCCAAGTGCTTCAACAATCCTCTAAAAGGATGAAAATTACCAGCTGTCTGCAAGGTATATAAATCCTTCCATTCCCCACTATCCTCTCAGAGCTGAAGAAGCTTCTTGGATGAGAAGTGAAATGTCTTCAAAAGAAAAAAAAATCTAGTTGCCTCCTAAAAAAGCACCTTTGGGACAACCATGTCCTGGATGACTGAGAATTTCTATAGACTTCATCACTGGAAGTTTTTAAGAACAGACTGAACAGTCACTTGTCTGAAATGATATAAGATCTCCTGCTTGAGCAGGGGGCTGGACTAGAAGACCATCAAGGTCCCTTTCAGCTCTATTTTGATTCTGAGTTTCAGGAGGGGGGATGTTGGCAGTAGCCCTGCAGTTTCTCATGTTTCTCAGAGAAGAGGCAGCACATTCCTAAGAGGAGGCCAAGACAAGAGAAAGCCCAGTCCTGAACTGGATGGAGTGGGGAGGAAAAGGTTCATGATAGCCACACTCTGGAATCTCCCAGGATATATCTATTAAGTTTAAAAGTTATGGCTTTAGTCTGGCAAGATTCTAACAGATGTAAGCAAATAAAGAATTAGACTCAATTGGATCTTACTATGTTGTCTTTGGGCTAAGGCCTCACTGTGAAGCTGTGGAACCTGTTAGTTAAAAAGAAGTCCTGGAACCCGTGATCAATAGGCAACGCTCTAGCGATAGAAAATTGGCTTCATTCAAGTGATTTCAAGAGAGGGATTTGGAGCACCTCTGTGGTTGTAAGTGAAAGTGGGCTGCCAAGCACCTCAATTTTGATCACATGACCATATGAGGGCACTGCAACGTAAGTAACTTTGAGCACAGGTGGTGGTAAGTCCATTTTTAAGCATCGTTGTAACATCTAATGGTTGTTCATAAGTAGAGGAGTATTTGTAAACAATGATAGGGCATACCACATTTTTTTTTACTGCAGAGTGCTGAACCTTTTGCTAAGCATTCCGTTTTTATGCATTCCCAATTTCCATCATAGACTGCTTATCATATTCAGCAACTAACTTTCAACCACATGAAAAATATTACATACTCCAAGCTTATTTATTTTATCACATGTTTTATCATAAACCTCTCTAAATGAAGAAACATACAGAAAACAGTTTCCCACTTATTCATTGAATGATCTGCTGACCAGCAAAAACTCAGCTCCACATATCTCCTGCTTGACATAAAGTCACACTACATTTACCAAATATTGTTCACAATAATTTCTTGTACAATTTCGGTCAGCATTATGCCAAACACCTCTCAAACACATTTAACAAACTAAGCCCCATACACATTTTGCATTTTTATTACTTTTCACCTTATGTAAGAGATCAGTAAAGGCATTTTTCCAATTGTCATGTAGAAATGTACTCTATAGAGAGAGATTTATTTATTTATTGACATAATTCATATGGCTGCCTATCTCACAACAGTGAGTCTGAGTGGGTACAAAAACTCACAAAAGTTATAAACAAACATGTGACATTATTTTCCATAAATTTACATCTATTTTAAAATATTTCTCTTGCCTGCTTGGGCAGGAGGTTGGACTCGATGACCTACAAGGTCCCTTCCAACTCTGTTAATCTATTATCTATTATTATTACACTGTCTCCATCCACACCATTACCATTTTTCAGTATTCCCTAGCATTACTTTATTTTTACTTTATTTTTTAATTTTAGCACTAACATTTGTAGCATTTCAGTTCCACTTTGACACATTGTAAAAATTCCCATACAAATCTCTAAAATTGTCCTTTCATCACTTCCTCACTTCAGTTTCATCTCAGATCTTTTCATCTTTCTTATCTTTAATTCCATTCAATCTTCTGTAGTTTCTTTCTTTAGTATTTGTTTTTCTTTCCTCCCTCTCTTATCTTCTGATCACCTCTGTATCCTACTCTAAATACTGTAACTCTGTTTTTCACCATAAGTAACTTGATCATGCTTTTACATCCATTTATTTACTATTTGTATTAAAGAAAAACTTATGCTTGGACATTTTTCCTAATAATCAATCATCATTTTATTTCATTCTTGCATCATCAAATAATCCAATGACTTTTTCTGTATCCTCTGAATTCATCCCTACCCATCCATTCTTGTTATTTCATAAAGTTTTCCCCCTAGATTGCATTCATGAAAAACCATGCAACATCCCTATTCCCTTAAAAAAAATACCCTCACCACTTGTCTCTAATTTTTTATCATCGCTCACTGGAGCTTAACATGCAATTATCACAATACAAATTTCTAGTTTCACACAGTACTGCAAAAATCGGACATGCATTTTAGGCTTCTATCATAATTAAACTTACAGTTCCCTACGTACAGCATATAGATAGTCCTCGTTCACTTAGTGACCATTTGAAGTTACAATGGCACTGAAAAAGTGATTTATGACCATATTTCACACTTATAATCGCTGCAGCATCTCCATGGTCACATGGTTTACATTTGGATGCTTGACAACTGAATCACATTTATGACAGTTGCAGTATCCCAGGGTCATGTGATCCCTTTCTGCAACCTTCTGACAAGCAAAGTCAACAGGAAACCAGATTCACTTAAGTACCGTGTTACTAATTTAACAATTGCAGCGATTCACTTAACAAATGTGGCAAGAAAAGTTGTAAAATGAGGCAAAGCTTACTTAACAAGTTTCTCACTTAGCAACATAAATATTGGGCTCAATTGCAGTCGTAAGTTGAGGATTACCTGTGTTCATCAATTGCAATGAAGACAAGGTCACCTCGTATAGTTCTGTTAGATCCTTCCCTTTTTCCTTAGTTTCACCAAAAACAAAAACTCACAAGCCTGATTTTCTTTCTTTCATTTCTTTTCCATATAGTCTTCCTGTCTTTCAAGTTGAAATCACTGATGTGCTATAGAAAGGCGATGTGGGTGATGGTTAAGGAGTTGGAACTAAGATTTACATTCTACGAATAAATAGTGTTTAGCTTATTTTATGTGGTTTTATACTTTCTCACATATAGGCACTTCCACACCTTTAACCAGTTTGTAGTTTTTCACTTTTTCAGAAGTCTGTCTAAAGCAATTTACATGAGGATGCCAGTTATATTGCAGGAAAAGTGTGCTTTTCTTCCAATTTCCTCGATCCAATTTCCCATATATTTCTGGAGTTTTATTTTTTTTCAAAAAGCATTGTAGCCTGTCTGACGTGACTTGTTGCTCCCAGTCGTGACAAGAAGAAAAAGAGCTTCAGTCCTAACTAACCCGTAATTTACAGATTTTACTACGTGTAGCTTCCAGCTATAGATCAGTAGTTGGTGCTGGCAAATATCAGTTTGATAATTTCTCTTCTGAAAGACTTGATTTGGTGGGTAAGGGGAGGATTCATCAGCATCTTCTTCTACCTGAGAGAATTCCTCTCTCATTAGATGGCTAACGACACTGTAAATTATATTTTCGTTCAAGTTCTGACTTTATTCTAGTTTGTAGGCAGCTCTCCTACCATCATCTGTCAAGGATTCTCTGTAGGGTACTATTTTTTTCCCCTTTTAGTAGTCAGGTTTTCTTTTTAATACTGTCAAGAGTAATAAAAGATACACTTTTCATCTCTCTTTTTTAGAGTGTTGACTTTTTTATTGTAAATAATGTATGGTTAACAAACATCTGCATATTTGTCACAGTGGCATTAAATGAGAAAGGAGGAGAATTTTGGCCTACAAATGAAGATGTTAAATAGCAGTGTTCACTTAGCATTGGCACAATGAGATTTGACTAAACCTGGGATCAAAAGAATGGGAAGTAGAGCTTCTTTCTATTATTTCTAAGGAAGAATGTTAGAAATCGTCTTTTTTTGTAATCTGTTTGTCATTGTTAAAATATTTTAGCTCTTTCATACAAGACAAATATCAGATTCCATTAGCACTGTGGAAACATTAATAGCGCCATTCCTATCTGGTGATAACTGGGGAGGATAATTGCAGATTATTACAATATAGAAGAGCTGTGTGTAGTCATGGAACAAGAAGAGATGGCAACAGACTAAGAGAAATGACTAGGAACAGAAAACTGCATTTTGGATTGTTATACATACTAATTGCCAAATTCTATTTTAAATATACTTCCTTCTAATTCTTCACAATATCTTCAGAATGTTAACACCCCAGAAGTGCTTAATAACACAATTAAATATTTTGTCCATATTTAGATAATACGTTATTCATATTCTATTTTAAAATGTCCTTGGTTAATACTGGGCTAATCTTTTGTACGTGAGACATCTAGTTTTCCTTTTATAAAACTGTGTTTTTTGCATGAATGTATGGGTATATTTGGGTATGGATATGAAATACCTGAATAATAAAGCACCCTAAACTACATTTACAACAAGAAAACTAATGGGTTTTTTTTTTAAATCAATCTTGGGCATTTTAAATTAAAACTGAAACACAAATAGTTTTTAATTACAAAATATCAAATAAAATATAAATGAGAGCAGTAAGTAGCATATTTACTATGTTAATGTTCACAAAATCTCCTTTCCTTCCCATTATAGAAAAGACTTAAAACAAAGAAAAGTAATACTTATTTCCAAATTACGTTTATATCTTATAGATATCAGTAGTTCCATTTCATGAACTGCGTATTTAAGAACATATAAGTTTCTTTTTCACAGCTTTATGAAATACAAGATTTTAAATGTGTTAGTGGACCTACTTCACACTATAATGAACTGCATTCATTGTAACTGTGTTGATATTCATTTTTTATAACAAAATATACTTTGAACAGAAAAATAAAAAATAGCATATAATGTTGTTCTTGCCATTTTTAAAAAAACAGAAATCTTTATTTAAAGTTCATTTTGTAATATTAATTTTCCTGAAATATGCATTTGTATATTTTTTTTATTTGTAAATACAATAAGTAGGAAAATAAGATACTAGGAAAATAATGTGTTTTTTATGAAAATGATAAACATGCTTGATTCAATTTCAACAGAACTGTAAAATGGGTCATAAAAATCTCCTTTATAAGACATTTTCCTGTAGTGACTCCAATTCTCTTGCTCCTGTGTTCTAGTTATTAACATATCACTGAATAATTTGTTACAATAGAAAATGTAATGACTATTAATATTAGATTTAAAAAATAGTAGTCACTGACATTAATTCTGGACAGATCTCACTATTTAGGTAATAGGTAGGTGTTTATTGACATGGCATTGTTTTAGCATATATTGACTACCATATTAGCTAATGGTGATTTATATGAAAAAATTACCTTTTGGTGGCTATTCACAGCATACAGAAAAAATGCAAGATGTACAATTTTATTTTTCCATGCAATTTGTAGCATATGTTTTACTCTCTATTTTAAATGTACCCCCTGTATTTTAGACACATCAACAACATAATACTGTATGATGTAAATTTCTTTAAAAGTTTCTTCTGTTTTCCTCAGAATTAATTACTACCAGGGCTAATGTTCAGTAAGGGATCACAAGACTGCCATTTAATTATGGTAAAAAAAAAATCAGGATATGTTAAATCAGCAACCAGGATTCCAAACTTAAATAGAATGCACAAAATAAAATGGAATTTTGATTTGTTCTACTGACTATAAAATACTACACTCAACTCTTCTATTTTTAATTCTGCACTTGATGAAGATTACTGATAGAAGTCTTAATCATATTTATAAAGTAAATGTACTATTTAAATAGCATTTATTTTATTAAGATAATGCTGGTCAGCATGTGCAGGCTATTTTCTATGTTTGTATTTGCCAGTTTTCACAATATGTTTGAATACTGACAATATTTGGAAGACATTTAATCATTGAAAAATCTGGGGAAAAAACAGTGCATTGTTTTAGCAGAGTTACCAAAATCCATGCAATGCTATTTATCTGACAATACAATATTTTCACTATATTCAAAAATATCTAATATATTTACTACAGCTAACTCATGGTAGAGTTGAACAGAACAACATAATCCTACATTCATTTACTTGGGACTAGATGTACAGAGTTTATTAGAACTTAATTTCTAATGCATATATGGGATTGAATGACAACTGATTAAAGTAAAGTGCACAAGAAAAGGATGCTCCTCGGTGAGATTCAAATTACCGAAACATAAAAATGAACTAGTTCTAATGAATAGTTTATACATAGTACCATCTAAAGACAGTTTTCTCTATTTTAAATGTCTTGATCCTTCAATGTACCACTCATATACAAGGCAAAGGATGTAAAGCAGTAAAATATTACTGCTTCAATCATATGTGAAATAAAACCAATGCCCGCTGGAAATTTTAATCAATCCCTAATGTATCCATGGATTTTTTGCAGGGAAATTTCATTTTCCTGCTTCACTCACTATTTGCCATTCATATCCTTAACCACTATGTGATGTTTAGCTGGAAACTATTCTAAGCATTTACCCAGGTTTTATTGGGTTTTTTTAAAAAAAGGAAACCACTGTGAAAGAAAGTATGTTCCTTATCTCAAGGCTGCAGCTTTGCATTTCATTGCTCTGATAAAACACCAAAGCAAAAGAAAGAAAAAGACCCACAATCTTACAAGACCAGCAGTCTTAGAAAAAGGATTAGAATTTGAAATAAGCTTTTTCAAAAACTAATCAATCAACTCCTACTGTAATATTAGAATCAGCTCTTAAGAAGGCTATTTAATCCCTTCAAGGTTTATTGCATATTCCATTATTGACTACAGTAACACAAACTCCCATACACATACCATTTCAGGTTGCATGCAGCTGGGATGAAAATAAAACTTTGCATCCTGCTGTGTGCAAGCAGTTAACATTTCCCTGAAATAGGACATTGATTCTTTTTAAAGCAAAATATTTAATTGCAATACAACTTTTTAATGCTTTTCTTTAGGAAAAAGGGGATGGACATTTCAGTGCTTTTTCCTCTGACACAGTATGCCGTATATTTAACATCCAAAGTTTTTTTTTATTTGTTCTCTAAAGTACAATGCTACAACCCCCTTCAGGATCTATACCTTAAGTCTACAG
>JANHJO010003196.1:116777-128955 GCA_032468235.1 Pseudoxyrhopus heterurus
ATGTCACTAAGTGAAGATTTCAGTGGCATGCAAAAGCTGAAAAAGGATAGCTTATCCCTTTACTGTACCCTAGCAAAATCATTGAGTTGTAAAAGGCCATCAGTGTTTGTTTCAGAACACGATGCCCTGATTTTTTTCCCAAGAACCAGGAGAAAGATGCTGTATCACTAGTGCTGAGTGATTGCATTTAGGTTGCATAACATCTAAAAATATTCAGTTTAAAAACATCAAAAACTATTGATCATTCAAACCAATGAAAAACAAGTAGTTGAAAGATCTCAAAAAGTTTAAGTTTCTATTACATCCATGAAAAAAATCCATATTAAAAGTATAAACATTGAATTAATTTATCATAAAATCTAAACCATGTAGTAGCATATGTTCTATCTTCACAGTTTTACAACTAAAGACTTTTTAAAAATAAACTCTTATCCTGGATCTTTAATGCTAATAGCTTAGTATTGATCAGAATTAAGAGTAAATTTCCTTACTTCCATCCATATCTAAATAATGTCCTCCTGAGTTTACTGCAAAGGAAGGAAAGGAAAAAAGAAAGAAAATCTTTAACAGATAACATTTCTATTTCTTCCTAGGCTAATTTCTTAATAAATATCATTAATCTGAATGGAAGACTCAACTACGTTTGGTAGATTGCCTGCTAATCTATGCTATATAGGAGGGGAAAAAAGTTATGTCACTAAATTCCTCAGGAAGAAATGTGATGTATCACTGAGCTACTTTCCTCTGAATGCCTATGATGGAGTATTTATGAGTTTTGTTTTCTTTTCTATCCCATCTCCACAGAAGAAGCCACTTAAACCTTTCTTAAGGAAAAAAGAACCTGTCATGACCTGCAGGAATAAAAATAGATCTATGTGTGGAGAATGAAAAATGGTGAATACCACATACACACACACACACACACACACACATCCTACTGATTACCAAAAATCATTTGTTTTTTTATGTACTGAATAATTAGTATGTGGGAAAAGGGGGTAAGATACCTAGAGATTTAATAGCAATTCAAGATCTACTTTTTGTCAATTACAAATACTACCTTTTATTCAGACCATGAAAATCTGAAGTTTTTGTATTTTTCATATTTTGAAAATATATGACTTATTATTTTCTTTGCTGCTAATTCTATTCAATCATCAAAAATATATTATGTTAGCATTTTTCTTTTCCAGAATATATTTAATTATAAAGAAAGATACCACCATGTCCTATAATGGTCCTATTAGCATTCTTTTGAACAAGAATCCTGCAAAATTCTCTCTCAGCAGAACTAGCACCTTAAGAAGTGTGAGATATGTAAAAAGTGTATGTCAGAAAAATAAAGAATTGGTTGATAATGGGTCCCATTTTTTAGAGAGAAAAGACAGCAGTTGTAGAAACCAAATTAGGTTTTAAAACAAGGTTCAGGATGGATACATTGGCTTCCTCCTCCCAAAGAAATCATTAAAATAAAGGTGGCAAAAATATAACACAGCAGAAATGCGGTAAGAGACTCCAAATCATCATTCAGCTTATACTGATATATTCTAAATCTTATGTGAGGTTATCCTTGAAAAAAAAGTGATTAAAATCTTTGATGAAACTGATTGTCTTATGTAGTAATACTCATTTACATATTTCACAAGCTACTTAAAACAAATATATTATCCCTTCATTTTAGATTACCTATGTTGGTATAGTTTTGAGGGCTGTACTGAAAGTCTCATAATCAGCTGTTTGACACAAACTGGAAGCAAACTGAAGAGAAAATGAAAGGCACAGTTTAACAGGAACAAAGAACAGTTATCTCATTCAGACATATGATGATCATGGAATTAACTTTCTAAATAATATTGAATACTATCAAAAGGTAATAATGTTCAATAGAAAAGACTCTGTCTTATTAGATGTCTGGAGATACTAGCCTTATTTTATGTCTTAGTGGTGAAATTGTCTTATAGTGTGATTTTTAACAAGACACTATTGGATGTCCATCCATTATCCCATTCACATGTATTGTAAGCGTTTCCAGTATTTTAAATCATTTTGCTTTAATAGTTTCTTTTGTTTTAACTGATATTGGCTTTCCAATTTCTTTAACTGATGGAGTTAATTACATGGCCCTTACTTTTGACAGAATTGTGTCAGAGTCTGCATGTTGTCTGCTAAGACAACAAGAGAACAATCAACCAGTGGAATGGCTTGCCTTCAGAAGTTGTGGATGCCCCATCACTGGAGGATTTCAAGAAGAGACTGGATAGCCATTTGTTTAAAATGGTATAGACTCTCCTGCTAGAGCAGGACATTGGACTAGATGCTCTAAGGTCCCTTCCAACTCTATTATACTATGTTCTATATTCTATGTTGTGTGTTTTGCTGACTGGGCAGGCAAAAATGTTTTCTGATTGCTCAACAGCATGCAGAAGTGTTCTGCACCCAAATATTAACTTTATGTTCTAGTGAGACTCAAAATCTAAAAACACAAATATATAGAATTACTTGAATATATAAAATATACAAAATTACTTGATGCCTTTGCTTCCTTTGTTGGATTCCCTCACAATAAAGGTTGGAATCCTGATTAGATCCTATTGGTGTTCTGTATTTGTTACATACTGCTTAATGAGCAATTTATCCTAATCATATCCAATGCTGAATAAAAGTCATGGAGAGAAACTGAGGGATGAGATTTTAGTTGCCACTCCCTGTTTACACATGGATGGAAAATGCTCCTAGTTAATGGGCATGGCCAAGGGGAAAAAGGGATAGCCTGAGGAAAAAGGTGTTTATAATCACCCACACTCTATCCATTTTCATAAAGTCTGTTTCTAGTGTCAGGCTGCCATTAGACACAATTTGGGATTTGAAGGGCTGATTTTAGAAATTTGGATTGTATTAATTCTAAAAGTGTAAAATTGGAAAAGGGACCCAGGTAGGCACCACAGAAAAATTATGCTATTGGCCTGGCTTTGAATGATTTGTGTGTTGCAGATATATAATGGCTATTTCTTATTTTAATGAATTTAAGGATGACAAATTTGCTCCTCTGTCCATTTTCAGCAATGTAGCACTACAGAAATTAGTTATAAAATTTTATAATTCATTTTTATAAAATGAATTTTAGAATTAATAAGAATTTATAGAATTATAAAAGTGGACTAGAATCTGTAACACTACTACTTCTATCTTGTAATCCTAGCATGAATTTGGAACAACTGCTGGAAGAACATAAGTGAGCAATATAAGACAAACTTTACTAAGTAAAATAATGTGAAATGCTTTTATCAGACATTTATGTATTTACATAGAGATCTGAAAGGAATACAAATAAAGGGAGATGGCAAAAGGAGCAATTATTTCAATCCAAACGTAATAGTTTTAAATAAGTATGACCAACCATGAACCTTTATTACAATGAGCTTAATAAGTTTTCAAGGAATTTGGACTCACTGTATAAGAGTATGAAGTATGAAAAGTGCAATTCCAGGATTATCAGTGAATTCCAGGAAACATTCAGCATTAATTGAATGTAACCACCTGCACATGTTGGAGTTGAAAATAATCCATTCAAACTTGTACAGTTGATACCATCACAAGAACATATGGTTTTGATGTCACACATTGCATCTGAACCAGAGAATTGGACTGTGCTAAGTTCTGGTCAAAATTATAGTTGGTATTAAGTAGTACAAAAAAATATTTGTACTTAATATTTTTCCCTTAATCATAGGAAGAAAATTTTGTAAGAGTTCAGGGGAACACCAAACCAATCAGTGAAACTGAAAAGTCTTACTTTCAAAAGAACAAAGAAGAAACTTTAAAACATTTGAATTATATTAACTGAACATAAATATTTTCCTCAAGAGAAATCATTTCAGAAATGAAAAGTTTATTCTTTCGCTCACCCCGCCCCAGTTTATAGGTAATACAAAATATTTTTAATGTTTTGTGCAATCTTTAATTTTCTGCATGTTATATAAAGAAATATAAAAGTTGTGGCTTAATGTTGGGGCATAAATAATATTCTCCTCATAAACCACAGCAAGCTGCTAGTTATAACCCTATAAAGCCAAATAAATTGCCAAATATATAAAGCTAATTACCAATATTAAACAAATAAGAGTTTTCGAAGTGTTTGTGGTTTTTTTCACCGTACATTTGAAGGTTTTATGTAAATACCTGTAATAACTTTTTAATTTAAATCATTTTGTACTTTAAAAATAATTTATAGAATTTGTCTTTTATATTTTTATGCTTTTTTGGCTTCTAAATAAAATTTGTTGTCAAGTACTTTGAAATTGTGCAAATCAACTGTAGAAAAACATAATCACTAGAAAAAAGATGTGAAGAATCATTTAAAAAATTATTATTAAATCTGAGCATTTTAGCAATATCAAAAGGTTCTTGTGAAAAGAGTGCTATTATATTTGAGGAACAGCCATGCAAAACATTTCGAATATAAACCTTGGATCCAAATTACAGAAATAAATTGTAAAAGGCATGGGTTAGTATTAAAAAAGCTTAAACTGATCCATGGTACTTGAAATTCCAGTAAAATATTTCTGATTTGGATAAAGCCATTTGGCCCTTTACTCTTCCAGATGATATTATTTGAACACATTATGTTGTTTGCTGAGTTTTGCCACTGGATTTATCATAAACTTAAAAACATGACTTGATGTCTGAAATGACCAATTAAGTTTTCAGTCTGAGCATCAGTGAAGGTTTAATTTTAGTAGCATTCACTAAACCCTTTGCTAGCAGCTGCAAAAAAGGAGAAAGAAGTTCAAAAATCAGAAATAGAGACAGTAAATGCAAATCTCATGCTTAATTGATATACTGTTATTTAAGAAAACTTGATCCAAAGTGGCATCTTGTTTGATGTTCCGGTATGGCTAATTTTAAAGAAAATATTTTTTTTCTATTTTTTTGTAAACAATATTAATAGTGCTACATTTTTTTCTTATTGAATATATTGGCTCCTATTGCAGTTAAGCAACTGTTTTTAACTTCCATGAAAGCTGAATATTACATATTGTATTTTTTAAAGATCTACATAAAATTTTAACTAAATAGTATGATCATATAGTATGGTGTTCACGTTAATATTAAATTAACTGTTATTGCAACTTTTACACATGTTCACATCCTGTAAGGAAGGATACTCAGGAAACTACCCACAATCCTGTGACAATTACTTCCTTGAGATAATTGCCTCCCTTCCTGACATACTAGATTCCTGCCTGTTGTAATCCTCCCACAGGTTCTTGTCTTCCTGCCTGCCCACATTCTCATTCCCTATATAAGGGACACCTTGTAACCCATTCATTCTGTGGTTAGTGATATTGATTGTGTTGCTGTTATACTACATTGCAAATAAATGAACATTGACTGACATTGCTGGTGTGCTGCTGATTTATGGGCATGCCACCACCTTTGGAATTCTGACATGTATGTTCCACCACTTCAGAACTGTTACCATTAGCACTTCAGCTCCAACCAATGGTAGCAAAGTTCAGACACTTGCTGCGCTGCTTTCTGTTCAACTCTGCCACTGCTGCTATGCCATCAGTGATCCATTCTGCTGGCCCCAGCTCTCCTTGCTGATGTCACCCTCAATGGTAGCCACCAATCTGACCGTTCTGATATTGTTTCCCACATCTGCTCCAACTCCAGTCAGCCAATAACCTGTACATTTTCTTATATCTGAAATAGAAGGTGCCATAAAATATTTCCAGGATCAATCATTCTACTGTGGAATAATATATAAGGGGTTAAATGATGACTAGGAGCTCAAAATGCAAGTTTTCCTTTACTACAGACTTCCCAGAGTGGACTAGTCAATGCTTAGACTCATACATTGTAGTCTAACAGATCACCTGTATTAAGGAATAATGCAGTTTGCTTGTTTTTGGCTGATTGAAAGGTCTGATTCCAATTGTGTGATGTATAAATTGTTAATGATATGCATGTATGAATTCAGCTTCTGTCTCTTAGCCCTATATAAATTGCAGGGCTGTTATGGTGAGGAAAGAAATAAATGACAGGAAAAGACATGTTCTCTGCCTTGAGTCCTGAAAGGAAATTCGGGATATAAATGTACAAAATAATCTACCAGCAACGACACAGTTCATGAGAATTAAACCACCCATTTTAGTTGAATTCTTTTTCAATATGGTGAACATAATACAATGTACTCCAAATTATACTTCTTAGTTGACTAGAGTAGAACATTGTTGTTCAACAGTAGGGTGATTGCTTACTATATCTAGGGAAGGGAGGATCCTACAAATGCAATTTACCCACTTTGTTTCTTCTTCTTTGTAACCATGTCACACGATCACGTCATTACATTTGATTAGCTGGCAGAGTCTCATTAAACACCTGCAGCCATCCTATACATGCTGATTAAATTCTGCAGCACAGAAAAGTAAATCATAATTCCAACCACGTTTGACTCAAATCCCTCAAACATGGGGCCAAAGCATGTTTACTGGGCTGGATGAGATGGTTCAGGGCGTCAGAGTGAATAATTGTTTCCTCTGGTGAATTCCATTGTTAGCAATATCGATGGTGCATCTTACAAGTTGCTTAAATTACTCTTTATTGCTGTAAGAAACAAAACTGCTTTAACTTTCTGAGACTTTTCCTTTTCCCTTTTTTGTGTGAAAAGTATCTTGGGAGCTTATTAATTTCATTAGAATCCTGTAGATGTTTCATAGTACGCATCAGTGTCACTTTCCACCGCTCCTTTTGTTACAACTTTGCTTATTGTTCTGAAAGAAGAACTTTAAAAAGTCAGGTTGTTTCTTGGGTAATTGAGTTATAAATGTTATTCATAGAGGTGTTTCAGCTTATGAGGTGTTAAGGGAAGCTCTCGCTGCTATAAAACTAGTGATGAAGCTTCCTTTTGGAGCCTTCCTATACAACTGCAGTTGGAAAAAATGCTGCCCAGTGGTCTACAGATGATCACAGAGCATTATTTTTTACCCCTTAAACATATGCAGAGTTTTTACCAGGATGGGACTAGTTGGGTTTTTCTTATTTATTATTCTTATATTACTTTCAGGTTCCAGAAATTGCCATTGCTGTGAGCAGATGGCTAACTTACGCGCAATACTGCACAACCTTTATTTATTTACAGGACTGCCAATCTCATGACAGTGACAAACAGCAATTAAAATAATCCAGTAATAAATGTCTGAGTCAACCTACAAGCCAGGAGAGGTGACTTAATCTCTTGGATCAAGCAAATGGTGGAACAGCCAAGTCATCAAGGCTTTGCTAAAGGCAAACTTAATTAGGGACATTGAAACTGCTGGAAGAATATTATTTCACAGAGTAAGCACTGCAACAAGGAAGGCACAACTTCTGGGTCCAACAAGATGACATTGTTTGATAGGAGGATCCAGAGCTTGCCCTCCCTGCTAGAACTGAGATGAATGAAGGGAGGCATTCCCGCAAATCGACCGGCTGTATACCCACGTCCAAACAAGCACACTGATTGGCAATTGTTTTATGGGTACAGTTGAAAATGCTAGCTTTGACCTTTAAAGCCTTTAATGGCTGATGATCTGACTCTTTGAAGTATCACCTGCTAACTCAGACATCATGGTTATGGATTGGAATAAAATGACAGTTTGCTGAATCTTACAGACAAAGAAAACCTAAAGCATAATACGTCAGTTCCTTGAAATCTTGAAGTTGGGCAATTTTAAAGTTGGAATTTTTATTTGACAACTGGTGGCCTACAAGATCTAGTCTAATATGTAAAATTGAATTTGTGGAAAAGGACAGGTAGAGTTTGCCAATAAATAATGTAAATTATTCATTGAATATCATGTATTTACTCTTCTTTAAGCCCTTAACACTAAAGGGATGGAAGCTACTGAGATCCTGAAAAAGAAAACCAACCTAAAATTAACAGAGCTTATAAATTAACAATTTATATATAATTATAATATATAGTGTGCTATTTATAAAATTTAATGTTAGTTGTTTAAGTAACTATATCTAACTTTATAGTAATGGCAATTATTTAACCAAAACAATGCCTGTTTGCAGTAATTATTAACTGATGGAGCACATATAAATTGTGTTGACTATATTATTGATGTAAGGTGGAAGACAGCAATTATAGCAGCAATGATGTGGCAATGATTTAATTATGGAACATATCACAAACAGCTTATGTGAATGTTTCAAGTCAAGCTAAAGCAGAAGTACAAAACTGAGCAGTTTCCATTACAAGAATTTGAGCATATAACCACCATTATCAAGGAAAATATCCAGAATCACTTTGCAGTCCTGAACCTCCTTTAATAGGGAACCAGAGCACCAAAACATTGTTAAGGATGAATCTAAACTAATCTGCCAAATACCAAGAATGCAAACTAGATGTTAGAATGTGTGGTAAAGAAGAGAATAGAAGTGAAGTGAAAGTCAATTTCTGTGGGCTTTTTGATAGGATTCTTATTTCATGTTTATTTTAGGGTGTACCCTTGGCTTGACAAAGTTGGAAAAGGTTCCAGGTGTTAGGGGAAAAAATGATTTCTAGGGTGCATGCAATCTGGAATTACCCCTTGCAAATCCTGAATTAGGAGAAAGGTTTGATTCAATGGAATCACATATGCTAAGCATAAAGAGTCAGTTCTTGACATCCTGCTACTGAACTGGAAATAATCTACTTTCTGAACCCCTGGAAGACCACTTCCATGTTTAGATGCACTAATGGCCTGTCTTAGTACAGAACAGTTAATTCTGTTCAGCTCCTTACATTAAACTCCAAGAAATGTTAAAAGGAAAAAACCTGGTATAAAAAGCAGGAAAGGAGTATGATAATGAGAGGTAAAGTATGCAGAGTGTGAAGGGTATGTTCAGAAACACAGCAGCAAAATATATGATGATGATTATGGGGATAGTGATGATGATGATGATGATGATGATGATGATGATGATATCCATTCAGTTGTGTCCAACTCTTGGCAATTCTATGGGCCAGGTCTCTCCATGTCTTCCGATCTTGCACTACTTCTTTGGGTTGTTCTATGCTCTGGCTGGGATTAGCTTTGATGGTGTCTAACCACCATGTTCCTTGGCAGCCTGATTTCCTTTTAATGCTAACTCTTCCAAGCATAATTGCTTTCTCCAGTGTATTCACCTGCACGACATGGCCAAAATAAGTGAGACACAGTTTTGTGATTTTGTTTTCCAGTATCATTGTCTGGTGCTCTATTGAAGGCATCAGCAACTTGGCATGGGAAAAGCTGCTAGCTTATCTCCTGATTTGGACACAAGTGGTAAAATAATAGATCATCTTATGTTTTCCCATTTATGTCAACAAGCAATAACAAACTTTAAAGAAGTTGAAGCCTAGCTTGGATCATAAGTTCCCAACTGCTTTGTCAGGAAAGGTTACCAACTGCGATTTTCATTTAAGGTTGAATAAGAAATACCTTGCTAGTTGGATATTTATTGCCAACACAATGCAGTCTCCTTGAGAACTGTAAAAGCTCAGACTTGGCCAAGCACGCCTCTCAGAGTGTTTAATTCCCAATGTAGTCATTCTTATTTAATGCTACAATAGCTAAATATTCTAAATGCCTGTACAGCTTTCTGTAATGAATTGGAAAACTTGGCACTGAGAAACCAAGACAAGCCCCAGCACAGTCTTTGTCTGAGTTCCAGGAGCTGTCAATAAATCTTTCATTTGTAAGTTATGGTCTTAGAGATCCTTATGCCAGCAAGAGCCCAAAGAGCCCACATTAACTTTAGCTGAAGAAAGATAACAAATTCATTTGCATTAGGTCACCAATCACCATTATGGCTTTTGTCACAAAGCGTAAGTGTGGAGGCATGAGATTAAGATGACTGCCTTTTCAAGAAGTGCACTTCGAGTTGTTCTTTTGGTTAATGGGATGGAGCAGGATCTGACATAAACGATATGAATCCAAATCAACTGAAGTGAATGTTTTACAGGCCATAAGCATTTTACAGTTCAACGCTCCTAAGCGAGATATACCTGCTGACACAAAGGGGCCAGGTGTGCATATAGAACACCTTCATCAAAAAGAGCTGTCTCCTACGTTTTAAAGCAAAATGTAGCTTGGTACATGGAAAAGGAGGTGTGGGAAGCTCAGCAGCCAAATTGGTACATTGCAAATTAAAGGCTTTGGAGTATACTGTATATTATGATTCACAAAATTGCTGCTCCCATCAAACCACATCACTATAGACAGTTTTCAGAAAACTATTCCAGAAAGGAGAATAATTAGTCAAGGGTAGAGATGGGGAGAAACTTGTCCAATTAGTATTTTAGTGCCAACATCTTGGCACTAAAATACTAATTTCATGATTTCTGGAAAAAAAAGCTATTGGAAGATAGTTTTACTTCAATAGTACACATTTGCAGAGCAGTCTGCAATTAAAAATATGTAGCTATGAATGGACTGATACGTGTTTGTTGACTATTGGTCTTTTAGTGATGTGTTAGTACTATGTGTCTCTCAATTGCCTGACTCAGACCAATAAAATCTTTTGTGTTACATTAAACTGTACCCTCAGAATTCATAATCATGGTAACTGTTTAAAAAGGGAGAATGGAAAATGGAAAAGAAGAAACAGCTTCTTGAAAATTATAAATATATATTTCATAAGAACAAACCTAATCCAAATGTTGGAAGAATCAATAATTTCATAAAGATGCACAAGACTGCCATTAGTTATTGCAGTAAAAAGAACCTGAAAAATGTCAACACCTTTTTATTGGATTATTTCATTAGTCTGAACTTGTGGAAAAATTAACTCTTGATTTACTTATTAACAATTGTGAACTGTTACACTTTTAAGAGACACATAAAAATGCAAGGAAATTAATTTTCTGGTAATGTTTTTAAAATTTTGCAAGGAGATGCTTTGAAAATTCAAATATTAGATTGTCTATTTGCTCTAGGTCAGATTTTAGGGAAATGAGAACTGGATTTAAAATATACAAATATACAGTAACTCTGAAAAGAGTTCAAAGCATTTATTTTGAGGTTAAACTTGTTTTTAGTTTCTAGCTTTCAATCTCACAACAGAAGGTCAGAAAAGATCATAAAACTTACAATTGAAAATCAAGGATTAGAATGCCTATCAGGTCATCATTCAATTACTTTAAATACTTGTCTATCTTCAGTAGTTTGTACTTCAGGAAAGATCTGTATTGTGCTGAGAACTAAGACTGAAAAGAAAGAAGAATAAAGATTGAAAAAGAACTTGAATGGAATTGAATGGAATGGGAGTTAAAATAAAAATAGACAAACGAACAGAATGGGCAAATCCTTTAATAATATCATATTGGGAAAAGCAGGGAAGGGAAGTATTCGAATTTGTTTTCACCCCAGATGTTTGGATAAAGCTGCCTTGAGAGAACATGTTCAATTGCCACATGTTCACAAAATTACAAGTAATTTCATAAGAATGTTGGTAATAGATTTAGCTGATCCATTGAGATGGACGCTATACACATTTAATACATTTTTTGTAGCTAAGGCTTTAAACTATTTATTCAATCAATCATTCATTTGATTTGTATTCTTACCCACTCAACATAGGATTCTGAGCTCTGAGCAGTAAATTAAAACAATCACAACATGCAAAATGGGAAAAAAATGAAAGCAACTAAACTATAATGCAGTATTTCTTCTCTCTCCAGAGTATATCAGAAAATAATACAACAGAATGTTGGATGCTTATGGAGTTTTATGTTTCATTGATATATTTATTACATCATAGAGGGAAGAAAATCTTGAAAAATGTACTGAACATCAAATATAATGTGTCTTTCTCTACCGGGAAAGACTGAAATTCTGAAAGAAAACTGAAATTAAGCAAAACATCTAAAATAATTAGATTGTGAAGTACAGTGTTTGGGAAATGTGTTGACTGTTAATGGAGTAAAACCTAAGGAAAAAAAATTGAAACAATTGTTGGCATGCAAAGTTCACAGAGTAAAAGTGAACTTCACCATTTTGGGGGAGTTGTCTTTGGGGGAGTTGTAGTGGCTCAGTGGTACTTAGAATGCAGGCTAACTCTGTCCACTGCCAGGAGTTCAATCTGAATGGCTCAATGTTGACTCAGCCTTCTATCCTTCCGAGGTTGGTAAAAAGAGGACCCCGATTGTTGATATGCTGACTCT
>JANHJO010003197.1:63543-73833 GCA_032468235.1 Pseudoxyrhopus heterurus
AAGAAAAGAATGGAAGTGGTCTACTCCAGAACCCTCTGGCTGCCATTTGCTTCTTTTCCCATAAAGATGCCCAACCTTGGGGCCGTGGTGGCGAAGACTGCCAAGAAGGAGGGTCCTCTGCATTGCTTCTTGTCCCTCGGAGTGATGGGTGGCCGCTTCTCCTTCAGTCCTGGACTCTAGGGCCAAAGGAGGGGCCCCGCTCTGGGTAGCCTAGCCAGCCCTGCTTGACGAGGGCCGTTTTCTGGAACATGGAAAAGGCAATGTGGAAATGGGAAATCAGGCAGAACTTGACGCCCACTTGGGGGAGGGCAGGGAGGAAGAGAGCAACGGCTCTCAGTCACAGGAAGAGAGCAAGTGGCGCCTGCTGTGGCTGCTGGAGACCCGCCGAGGAGAGGGCCAGGCGGGCGAGGGGAGGGGAGGGGGTGCGTGACATGTGGCCTGCCTCCGACTGGAAGCGCTTGACACCTCAAGAAAGAGGCGCTTTAACATTTGGAAGGTTCGGAGCCATAAATCACAGGCCAGGCTGCTTGAAAAGGATAGAATACATTCAATTTTACAGGATATTAAGCTTCATCTAATTTGAACATAGGAATGGACCAGCAAAATAAATGACCAATTTTTGAAGGAGAAATTACCATTTGGCTGGTGCCATTATGGAGCTGCTGGCATTTTATCATGTTCTTAACATAATATTGCTTGTCTATTGATGCATAGTTATAATGCCAGCACAAATTAGAAGGTGGCGAGAGAGGAGAAGATGGGGGCTGTGGAAAAATGGGCATCATTTGTCAAATTTTCCTCCGGAGATCTTTTGTGCTGTCGATGATATGCAGATTAAAGCAGAAGCAAATGGAGGATGGGGCAAAACAAATTGAGGGAAGGGACTCCTGGTCAAGGGGGGAAGGGGGCTCCCTTGCTCTTCTTTGGAGACCTCCGACATGGACTCCGCACCAGCCCTGGACTTCCCGGAGCCCACCATGTTGGCAGAAGAGCTTTAGAGACCTGGAAAGGGCAGTCAGTGAATATTTTCTGTGAAGTGTGGCCACTCCACGGAGCTTCCATGCAACCCTTTCCTCATTTCAGACCCCATTTGCCTCAGACAGAGCAAAATGGCTCGACAATTTCAGTCTCTTTCTGAGGAACCGCAAAGAAGTTTGGCTTTGGTTGGTTTTACTAACAATAGGCGCTCACAGCATAAAGTAAGGTTGGAGGGGAGAGGTTTAAGGATTTGTTTTTAATTCTTTTTTCCCAGAGCAGGGACGAAGGATTTTTTCTGTTACCTCAGGATCTGCAGCAGATCAGGGCAAGGCAGTAGTTGACTGGCTCTTTTTTTTTTTAAATAGTCTTTATTAACCTTTACAAATAAAATACATATAACAAAATTCAAAACAAACAAAACAAGATGATGGTTATTTTTTACTGTAGTTTGTTTATATTTGGTGTCTAGTCTTTTGTGTTGATGTCTTGTTTTGACTGGTTCTTGTTCTTGATGTTGTGAGGTTGGCAGGAAAAAAATGCCTCCAAACTCCTTTTAAGAGTTGGGAAACGGAGCCGAAATCCACACACAGAGAAGTCCGGAGTGGAGCCGATCAAAAAGACGCAGCTCCCCCTTTGCTCCCTGGTTTTCTTGGCTCCTCTGAAGATCTCCCAGCCTCCATTAGAAAAGCAGAGGCTCGGTAGGGGCCCCTGGCCCTGTCGAGTGACCCCTCTGCTCAGTGCAGAACGAGAGAACATTTAAACATTCACGGAGCTGAGCTGAGTATCAAACTTCCTGGTTCAGAAGGTTTTTCCCCCCCTAAGGTTTGCTTGAAATCTACCTTCCTATAATCGGCGTCTCTTATACTGTGTCCGCTGAGCAAGAGACACCAATCCCCGGTCTTGTGCTACCCCTATTAGTCATTTATCTGAAAATTAAACGCTCCCAACTTCTTCAGTCACTCCGAATAAGACGTAGAATCTTGCAACTTGATCATTTTAGTTGCAAATGTCCTTAAACTTGTTCCAGATTCTTGGACTCATTCTAAAAATTTATATATTTAGCAGAGTCCTCCATTTTATGTGTGACTCTGGGCAGCTCACGACAATCAAGACAACAACAGAAACAATAAAAAATAAACAGCTATCCTAAAATTATGATTAAAAATTTAGTGAAACACAAAAAAAATTTCAGTCAGCAGCTGAAAATACAGGTAGTTCTTAACTTGCGACCACAATTGAGCCCAAAATTTCTGTTGCTAAGTGAAACATTTGTTAAGTGAGTTTGACCCATTTTACAACGTTTCTTGCCACCATTGTTAAGTGAATCTCTACAGTTGTTAAGTTAGTCAAATTGTTGTTAAGTGAACTTTGCTTGTCAGAAGGTCGCAAAAGGGATCACGTGACCTTGGGACACTGCAAACGTCATAAATATGAGTCAATTACCAAGCATCTAAATTTTGATCACATGATCATAGGGATGCTACAATGGTCATAAGTGTGAAAACTGGTCATAAGTCATTTTTTTCAGTGCCCTTGTAACTTTGAATGGTCATTAAACAAGCTGTTGTAAGTTGAGGACTACCTGTAAATCATATGTTCATTTAATACAGCCACGAACTACATCTACATGGAAGTAAGGAAACAGTGGGATACCCCAAGGTTTTAGGCCCAGTGCTCTTCAACGTCACCAAAAATGATTTAGATGAGAGAATAGAAGGGGAAATCATCAAATTTGCAGACAAATCTGAGCTGGCAGGAACAAGCCAACACCCCAGAAGACAAGCTCAAGAACAATGCGCCCTATCCAACAACATAAAATTCAGTCTAGATAAAAGTAAGGTTTTACACTTAGGCAAGAAAAACCAACTGTATAGGTATAGCCTAGGTGAAACTTGGCTTAATGCCAGTAACTGTGAGAGGGAGTCCTAGTGACCAGTCACTTAAATATGAACCAACAGTGTGAAGCAGCAGTCAAAAAAGCCAATGCAATCCTAGGCTGCATTAACAGAGGGACGGAATCAAGATCACACGAAGTGTTAGTACCCCTTTATAAGGCCTTGGAAAGGCCACACTTGGAGCACTGCATCCAGTTTTGGTTGCCACGATGTAAAAGAAAGTGTTGAGACTCTGGAAAGAGGGCAGAGGGGAGCGACAATGATTAGGGGGCAGGAGGCTAAAACATACAAAGAACGGTTGCAGGAAATGGTTATGTCTAGTTTAATGAAAAGAAGAATGAAGGGTGACATGATAGCAGTCTTCCAATATTTAAGCGGCTGCCACAAAGAAGTGGGGTTCAACTTATTTTCCAAAGCACCAGAAGACAAGACAAGAAGCAAGATGTGGATGGAAACTAACCAAGAAAAGAAGCAATCTAGAACTAAGGATAAAATTCCTAACAGTGAGAGCAATAAACCAATGGAATAGTTTGCCTTTAAAAGTCTGGGTGCTCCATCACTAGAGGCTTTCAAAAAGAGACTGGACAGCCATTTGACTGAAATGGTACAGGGTCTACTGTTTGAGCAGTGGGGTTGACTAGAAGACCTCCAAGGTCCCTTCTAACTCTGGTGTTCTATGTTTTATGCCAAGGCTCACGATGACTGCCAGCCAGACAGGCACAAGGGCAAAGCAAAGTCTTTCGCCCTTCCTAGGGGCCAGTATAAGATCTGGGGAGGAGGGATGTTCCACAGGGTGGGTGCCATGGCAGGAAAGGCTTCCTTCCTAGACCCCATCACACGATGTTCCTTAGTAACAACTGGATCCCAGCTGGATCTGCTGGGACAGGTAGATGTAACTCATAGTGACACACAAATCTGTTGATGCAGCCCAGAACTGGGTTTGCTGACTCGCATTCAGTTGATGATCCTGAGGGTTTTTTCTGCAATCCTATTGGCAAGCCAGGTATGCGGCTGCTGAGGCCACAGCCAAGACTAGACAGGTCCATTGATGAAGGTGGGAGAGGCAGCAGACTTAGCTCCTCCGAACAGGTTCAACCTGGGGGCTGCTGGGCGTGGGCAGCGCTGGGGTCCTTTGCTTTGCCCCAAGCTGATCTGCACGCATTCTGCTTCCACAATAAAAATTGTTTACCCGGCTTGCCATGCCCTTGAAGCTTCGGCAGTTAGCCGCTGAGCTCAAAATTGTTTCTGGAGATTGGAGATTTATTGCCAGGTCTACTGTGAAGTCTGACTCCGATATCCCTCATCCTATCCCTGTTCATTTCATCTCTGTTTCCTAAATGAAGAATTTGGCACTTGTCTCTGTTAAATTTCATCCTGCTACTTTAGCTCATTTATCTGAGCTATCAAGACCATGCTGAAATTTATTTCTCTCCTCTGGAGCAGAGGTTGTCAGAGCGTGGGATGATGTGACCCCCTGAAGCAATGAATTCATTTCTGTGGACACCCCACCTTGGATAAGATGCTGGACTGGGAGGACTTTGCCCGAAGGCTGGTTGGGCAGAGCAGCACCTGGGTCTGGCAGGATCCCTGGGAAGCCCACCAGGTGGGAGAGGAGGCAGATTTGGGGCTCAGAGCAAGAGTCGGAGGGCAGCATCCTTCAAGTGCAGATCCTGAGCTTCCCACCACCCACAAAAGGCTTTGGGGTGGAGGAGCCATCAGGACTTGTTGGCTCAGGCTCGGCCAATATGGTAAGACCTCAAAAATCCTCCGCATGCTGTGGATGGGCTTGAGGAAATGAGGCCGGAGGAGGCTGCAGTCCTAAAAGGCCTGGCAGGCAGGAACTGGAACTGTGGGTGGGGGAAAGCACTGGCTGTCTTCCCAAAAGGGTGGCACAGAAGCACAGGATCCAACTGGCCCCTTGTTCCTCAGAGGCAACGGAGGGAATTCTCGAGCCCCGTTTCAGATGGGCCTTGCTCCCCCCTGGCAATCCAGACTTCCCGAGCAAGATCAGCTTCCCAGGGGCCAGCTTCCCCCGCCAGTGCAGGACTGCCACTTCATTGGTTTGTGGTGCTTCCTGAGCTTGGCTGTTTTCTTCCAGACATTTAGTTTAGTCTACTTTATTGTCATTGCCCAACTAGGTAACCTTTATTTCATTGCCCAACTAGGTAATATCATCAGTGCTAGAAGGGAATGGGCCTTGCTCTCAGTTTATATACCAATGACCTGCCCTGTCAGTATTGGTGGGAACGTTCTTAGTAGTTCTTGATCAGGCTGTTGTTTACTGTTAGGTTGGTTATCTGAGTTGGTAGTTCCTTGACTGGGGTATTATTTACTGCTTGTTGGTCTGGTATTAATCTCGGTGTCCATCCCTGCTTATCTGGGTGTTGATTGCTGGTGAGGAGGTGTTTTGGTCTTTTAGTTTCCTTTTTAGCTTTTTGGTTGTCTCTTTTGAATGGTATGTAGATGTTGTTTATCTCTATGTGCACACACTTGAATTGTTTGATTGTTTCATTCTAACTGTTAAGTCACCTTCCCTCTAGGATTAGGTGCTCAAAGCAGAGTGCCCCCCATTTTCCTCTTCCCACTGTGAGAAAAATTACCCAGGGTGCTTCCAGAGTTGAGAAGGAGTGGAGGAACCTGGGTCTCCTGTCTAGCACCTGCATCCCTCCTCCACCCCTTGGTCACCTCCTGAGAACAGAGGATTCAAGGGTGATCCTGGTGGCCCTCCGTGTGGTTCTTCTTCTTCTCCAGTTCAATGAGGACCATTAATCAGCTTTCCTCATCCCAGGAATTTAGGACACCTGTGGCCTTATGCTGGCCTAGTTGGACACCCATTAATGTCCACAGAAGACAGCTGCAACTCAATGCTTCTTCCAGGGTTACTTGAAAGGGGGAGTGCCTGAGATGGACTGTCTGCCTTTGACTGTTCTTGGAGTCTTGTATGATGCTGGAGATGTTATCCAGGATGGCATCCAGTTACTTGAAGAATCTGTTCAGATTTGTCATAATCTTTCCCATCTCAGTCCTGACGATGGGATATGAACCTGCAGAGGCAGTCCTTCAGCTAAGGGCCAAGGATTTGGGGGCCCAGTCAGAGCCGATGCCCCATCCTGGGATGTGTTCCTGCGCAGCCATTCACTCTTCTTCAAGGCAGCTTGATGGCCAAGCCAAATAACCAGCTCCAAATCCAGAAGAGGCCTGTACTAAAATTTTGTTTTATCTTGACAAGGCCCAGGTATCACTTCAGTTCACAGGTGTAACTGCCATGCCTGTGCATGTCTGAACCCAGGAAGAAGATTCCTGTAACCGTTCAATTTCTTCCCCAGTTTCTATTTGCCTTGGGTGGGCATTGCCTGTTGATATAAACTCGGGTTTTGATATTGAGCAGATCATCATCACTCTGCAGGGAGAGACTCGCTCTTTCTTCCTGCCATCAAAAGGCTACATCAGAACAGCACCTGAAGTTATTGGTGTTTCCCCCAAAAACATTTATTTCTGATATCTATTTCTTCTAGTACAGCATTTCGTAAGCTCTATTCTGCATGTTAGATTTAAAAAAAGCAAAATAATACTGAGCAGTCTTGGTGCCTTCTGGCCCCGTTTTGAACCTTGTTTGCTTTGACTTCCATTCAGTTTCCACAGTCGCCATTCAAACTCTTTGACAGACAATTGTGGTCAGGACACCCATGTTTCAGGGCTCTCCACAATTTGTTATGATCTCACAACCAGAGACTTTGAATAAATAATCAAGCAAAGGCAGGTGTCTTTCTGGAGGTCACTTGCTCTTCCCATTATCCCTTGGCTGTCGGCAAGGCCACCTTGAGTAGCCTTGTCTCTTCTGATTCCAACAAGCGGTTCTTGTTCCAGGAATTACTGAACTGGGATTGCATAATTCTGGCTACCTGCACCTGAGCTAAGTTCAATTGTTCAATAACTTGAGCTTCTTTAATGCTGCCCTTTTGGGGGTTTTGGAACATAAATAGATTTTTTCCAGCCCTTTGGCCATTCTGTGCTTTCCATGCCGCTTACAAATTGCAAGAAGCTCTTTAACTGCATCACCTTGTAAAATCTGAAGCAGCCCTGATGCTGTTTCATCAACTCTTGCAGTTTCGATGTTAGCAATATTTTTTAGTGCCCATCCGGGCCAGAGCTCCTGGCAGAAGTTCAGTGATCAAATCTTTGTATGTAGTATTGATTTGGGACATTTTCTTCCGTATGTTCACACTTCTCTGCTTTATATCTTCTGTGTCCAATAGATTAGTCTGCCTTTTGTGTCTTTCATTGTGCTGTTTCTGCATAAAAGTTTCCCTTGATTTCTGAAGTTTTATTAAATATGTATTTTGCCTTTCTTCTTTGTTTCTTCCTCAATTTCTTTGCATTACCTATAATTCTACATCTCTTTGTGAGAACAATTAATCAGTGGAATGATTTGCCCACAGGCGTTGTGGGTGCTCCATTGGTGGAGGCTTTTAAAAAGAGATTTTAAAAAGCCATTTGCCAGGGATTGTACAGAGTCTCCTGCTTGGGCAGAGGGCTGGACTGGAAGGCCTCCAAGGTGCCTTCCAACTCTCTTATTCTGTATTCTTTTCTGGAAGTCAAATTTTGCTTGGACAAAGTAGTCTTCTGCCTATGTTGCTTTTCCTTTCTTCCTCTCTTTGGGTATTTTCAGTATCTGAGCCAAGAATGCTATTTGCATTTCAGGATATCTTTGCTTATATTTATTTTGTTTATATCCTACCGTTGTTATTTTTTATAAGTAACTCAAAGCGATGAATATACCTAATTCTCCTATCACATTATCCCACCACCACCACAACAACCCTGTGAGGTGGGTTGGTCTGAGAGACAGTGACTGGCCCAAAGTCACCCAGCCTGCTTCCATGCCTAAAGCAGGACTAGAACTCACCGTCTCCCGGTTTCTAGCCTGGTGCCAAACTAGCTCTTCGTATTTCCTTTACATTTAATTTCGGTTCAGGGTTCTTCAAGCACTCTATTCAATTTAATTCCAAACAATCAGATGGAAAATTGTTGAGGCTTTTCATTTGTTTATTAGATTTGTGCTCCACCACAATCAGAGTGACGTTTGGTGGTTCACGTTGTCGAAGTGTGGAAGGTTCTTCTTGAACTGGAGGGCTGTTTTGCTTTGCAAGGGTGGCCAGTGAGAGCTCCCTTCCCTCCATCTTGTACAAATTTCTCTCTGTGTGTGTGTGTGTCTGTCCCCCACCAATTTTTAGTCAGGTTGCAGCATGTCCCACAGCAGCTGAGCAGCTGCTTCTGCCACCAGGACATCTCAACATCTGCCCCCGCAGCCCTGCACCTTAGCAGCCCAGCCGCTTTGCTCACGCCATGACTGACTCACAGCAGCACAACAGCAGCCAGGCCAGGCCAGGCCACTAAAACCCATGTGCCACAGACACCAATGAAGAGCCACAATAAAAGAATATAGAAAACCCAAATCACCACACAATAGTCTGATTCTCCAAAGGCTCCATAAAACGTTTTATTTTGTAATAGCTTGAGGGATGCCAACAATGTGGGGAGATGGAATTTCTCAGGGGACACCATTCTGGGATGTCACAGGCTGTGAGAATCACCCTGAGGAATGGCAGGAAGATCTGCAGCCCAGATGGAAGTGTGGGAATCCCCCCACCCCAAAAAAGCTCCCATCCTCCCTTCCCTTTCCTTGCAAAAATAGGTTACCAGCAGTTCCTCCTGCGATATCTAACTCGGGCTGGTTAACATTCAGTGGGGAAAGTGTTCCTAGGAATTCTTTGATGCAAATACAGGTCTTAAAGGTGAAAAATAATACTTTGAGTTGCATTTGAAAACTAACAATAGCAATAGCACTTAAGACATATACCGCTTCATATGCTTTCCAGCCTCTCTGAGCGGTTTACAAGTCAGCCTCTTGCCCCCAACAATCTGGCTCCTCATTTTACCCACCTCGGAAGGATGGAAGGCTGAGTCAACCTTGAGTCAGTGAGACTCAAAGTGCAGGCAGCCGGCAGTCAGCAGAAGTAGCCTGCAGTGCTGCATTCTAACCACAGATGCCACCCCGGCTCAATATAAAACCAACAGAGAGCTTGAATCTGTCCCTGAAGATATCCCCAACGTTGAAGGTTCTCCATTCAAAGGTTGGGCTTGCTCTTACACGAAGCCTCCCCTGAACACTTCAACCGCTTAGAGAGGGTTGCAAGCCCTGATAGGCGGTATATAAATACAGTGCTATTGCTATTGCTATCTCTTCCAGAATGAATATCCCAGCCTCCCTTTTCTATCCCAAGCAGCCTGGCCTGCTGCTGCTGCTGCTGCTGTTTTCCAACCAGGAAAGCCTCCCTTGCTTTGGCAGCCAGCAAAAGTTTTAATAGATGACTAAATAGATTGTAAATGAGAAGCAAACAAAAGGGAAGAGGCTGGAAGGGGCGAGGGATGAGCCCACAGGTGAAGCCAAGCGCTCTATAATGTGTGCTAATCAAGGCTGCCTCCGCAGCAGGCCACATCTTGCATTGATTCTGCTGGAGCGAAAAGCAGACGCATCTGCTGTCCAGATGGTGAGCAGAACATTGGCTGGTCTTGGAGAATAGCCAACCAAGCTGGGCAGCGTTGGCCGTTTTCTTCCCAATCCATGGACATTCGGTTTTTGTCTGAGTTAGAATTGGATACTGCCGCAATAGCAATTATTACTGCATCAGTAAATTAACGGGGAAATTAGCCTGTAAAATGTCCAGCCACGTGATTGCTCCCTCTGTCATAGAATCGCTTTGCAATGGAGATGTTTATGGGTCTTTGGAAGGACTGAGAGCATGGAAAGAGGGCTCAATCCCCAATACTTCCAGATAATTGGACCCAGCGCTAAATTAAATGGATTTCATCGGGGGCCTGAATTAGCCCAAGGCTTCTCCTTCTTCTTCTTCTTCCTCTGTTCCTCAAGTCATCCTCTTCTCTTTTTTTTGACTGATTTCATGGAAGAGGGAACACCAAGAACATCTGGGAGTGGTTGTAAAACAAAACTGCACTTTTGGAAATCGTCCAGTTGGAAATACACTTTAAGCCAATGTTTTGCTTTGTTAACGGTGGGTGGGTCATATGTTACACTAAACTGTGATTTGTTGAACTGGCTTCTCAATTAAGCTACAGTTGGTTCTACCCACATAGTGCGCTAAACCCAAACCAGACCAAACACATTATGGCACTGCCTGGTGAACAAATAGATTGCTAATACACACAGGTTCCAATTTGTATTCTTGTAAAGAAATTCTCTTCCTTCTTTGGTCTGTGGCCTACATGCAACATTTTTTATCTCATTGTTACTTGATATGCAAAATGAAGGATATGCACCTATTAAAGAAAAAAAATAACATTAAAGGAGAATATTTTTAGCTCAGGGTTGAAATGAGAGGTCCTTGGTGATCTCCGA
>JANHJO010003198.1:0-12745 GCA_032468235.1 Pseudoxyrhopus heterurus
TTTAAAAAAGTGATATTCAATTAAGAATTAGGTCATATTAAGGCTTTAGGTTTCAACAGACTGGATTCTTTATTCCTTTTACAAGATGAAATGGCATTTTTCTATACTGTTCAGATATATCTGTAGTTCTGTGTGTCATATTGTAAAAATATCATTGACAGACTGAAATGTAGCCATTTCCTTATTATTACATTCATTAAATAATACTTAGCTCTATTTATTTATATCACATGTCCAGTCAAAATGTGTATATCTATATTGGATTCATAAAAAACAAGCTTCAAGATAAAGAAACAGATGTCCCAAACACAAGGTTGGAGAATTGGTCTTCAAAATCAAGAGTGCTGAGTTATGATCTGAGAGAATTTATTGTCTCCCAAACTATTCAAAATTTATGTGAATTGGAATTGCTTTAGAATTGGTTGCCACCAACATACTGGTAATGCTTGGTTCTTACCATCCAAGTCCAAAAACTGACCATATGAGGATGAGCAAACTGAAATTAAAGGCAGGTAAAGCTACTGTTGGTCAACAGGAAACCAGATTCAATTATTGTGGTTTAGTCTGTTTGGAATAGGCTTGAATTCCTCTCTAAATATGTAAGTGCGTAGTCTAAGGATTCTTCTGATCAGATTTAATTGAATGTTTTTATACTTATTTATTTATTTGTTGGAACTTCTATGCCGCCCATTCCCGAAGGACTGATATACTCTTTATAAGATAGGGCAACAGTTCTGTACTGGTTTAAAATAGCAAGGTTCCTAGCTCCCAGGTAGCAAGACTTTTACCCAGTGTTGGGATTCAAATAATTTAACAAATGTTCTCTGCCCTAATGGTTTCTTCCAACAACCAGTTCACCAAACTGCTCAGAAAGTTAACTACCGGTTCTCCCGAACTGGTGCGAACTGGCTGAATCTCACCACTGCTTTTACCTTAAGTGATAGGAATAACTATTAAACAGAATGTCAATCAATCAAGTTATTATTTTTTTAAGGGGACTAAATGAAAATGGATAAAGTTCAAGGAAAGAATGATATTTTTTCAGTTTCTGCTGAGTTCAAATCCAGCAGTGTTCCATGTGAAAGGCAAATGTTATAACTCTTGAAGCACTGTTTTGAAAAGTCATACTGAAAGATATTAAGAGTCCAAATGAAACAAACAAAATGTTAAAAAGTTATGATATTTAAGTAGTTACTTACCATGAGCGTCTAAATTATATTAAAGATACCAAAATATCTTTACAATCCACAAGGCATGTCACAACTTTGGAACACCCTTAATGTTTGGAAATTAAAAATTGAAAATTTTGACATGGCCTAAGAGTCCATAGCAACCATGGAACCAGTTGAGGGGGCGATTTTACCTCCATAAAGTAGCCAAAGTGAAGGAATTGGCTTTAAAAAAAACAGACAAAATGACAGCACCAGTTTATACAACTGAAGCAGGAAAACAATACTTAGAAAATGTAGCAGAAAACACCGCTAGTGGTAGCTTTGACAGTGGGTGAGGGATGAGTACAGAATGACATCATCATTCTGAAACAGTTGGGCACCAGTAGAAGTGCAATCAGGTAGTGCACATAAATGCAAAGTCAGAATAGCCTGAAACCAGATTAGTGTGTTACTGAAACAAAGGACAGGTGGAAAGTATTCTTCTTCCATAAAAGAATAGTTTCAACACTTCTTCTACAAAACATAGATAGGGTTAAAAAGGCACAAGAATTTAAACCTTAACTTCACTATAAATAGGGTTTGCATCTGATAGACAGCTGGTATACAATTATTTTTCAATGGCTTCATTTTTTAAAACACTAAATTTGCTTATCAGAGATTTGTATCCTTGAATGTCTGCTTGTGCCTGTTTTGAGGTGCGTTGCTTTTGAGAAAAGCCTGACAATCAGGTTTTTCCAGTAGCAGAAGCTGCATTTGGTATAAAATGCTACAGAAAAACTGCCAACAGGTATGCAATATCACTGATATTGGAAGGTCTATGCTTGATGTCAACTGTTTGTTCAATTATTAAATTTAAGATGTTGGTCATACCTTTAAAGTTTTAAATAGTTTGGGGTTAGGTCATTGAAGATACAGTCAGTTTCTTAATTTACCTGGTAATTAAGATCAATATAAGCAATTCTTTGAGGATACTTCTAGTTACAAAGGCCAATTTATTGTACTTATAGGAAAACGGCCTTCTCATGTATGGATTCCAAAATGTGAAATCTGTTCTCATGACACATCAGAAAGGAATTTAAGACATACTTCTTCATTCTGGTTTTTAAGAATTGTTAATAGTTGATTTTAACAATATTTATATTGTTTAATGTTAAATAATGTCATTTATTGCATTTTGTACTATTATTTTCACTCATACTGTATATACTAGATTCTGGATTCTTTTGATGCCAGACCAAAACAAGAAATTGAACAAGTCTCTTAAAAAGAATATTGTTATAAAAATAAACATAATAAAGATATCTTAGATGCAGACAAAGATGTATAACACAAAGAGATTTAATTTTTTCCCCCTTATTCTCATGGATTATTTTTATCTTGTGTTTCCTGTCTATCCAGTTCTGTTTTATTTATCATTCTATACTCCAGTTATGTATAGTTCTTAATACTAAATACACTACTCTGTAATATTTTTCTACTGTATTTATTTATTTAAACAAACACAAACTATTTTCCTTTTAAATTCTTTTAAATCGTTCTACTAGAATGATTTTCCCTTAGTCCTTTCCAATGATTTGCATGGCCCCAAGCAGACTAGGTATTGCTTCCCCCTTGTTTCTTGAAGGCCCTAGCTGCTGTTGACAAGGAATTGGCTTTCTTGAAAACTGGTGGTTGTGACTTCCTCAGGATTCCTTCCATTTCTTCACCTTACCAGTTCTTGGCCTTTAGGATCTTCTCCTTTCCCACCACCATTTCTGTGTTGTGGAATTCATGAAATTATAGCACCACTGGTGTTATGGGGGCCATTTGTGCTTCTGGGTCTGCAAGCCAGCTTCTCTCATCAGGAATGTTCTTCTTTCTGATGAGTAGGAGATAATTATTCAACTGCATCTTCCTCCCTTCCCAAGGTGTTACTGAAGCTCTCAGTGTGGCTTCAGCTCCTACTTATGGATTGATTATATATATTTATATAGCTGGACATCTCACATTTGCAAATCTGAGTAGTGCACACAGGATTAAAACCAGTAAAAGAGATCGCAATGCACAATACCAAAAGTATAAGGAATGTCAGCAAAAGAGAACACAATACACAATAACAAAAATTTAAGGAAAGTAACAATGGCAGGAAAAATTCAATTAAGGTCATAAGAAAGACAAACGTAGTGACAGAATCAACTAACCTCTAGCCCTCATACCCAAAGACTTCCAGAATATTATCAGGTTCAAGATTCCCCAAATCTCAGGTGGGAATGGTGCTCTAGGAGGTGACTGCAGCCGAGAAGACATGCTTCCTCAGTCCTATTAGGTGTCATTTTTAAGAGATGGGAACTTCTTCAGCTGGCCTTCTTCCTTTTTATTGCTACTTAATGTTCCAGGGCCAAAGATCTGCCAAGTTGGTCAGTTCAATTCTGTTTCTTTCTCTCTTTTTGTGGTCACCTTTCTATGGTGCTTCTTTCTGAAAGTCTGCTGACTTGTGCTTCTTCAGCTGAACTCTAGCTTTAACTGCTGATTCTCTTCTAGTGCTTCAATCCAACTGACTTCCAGGCCTGACCTGTCCTATCTTGTACTTTTCTATCTCTTGGGAAAAGCCGAAACACATAGGAGCTTGCCATATGCTCATTGTTTCATTCTGCTACATGAGAATACAAACAAACAAACAAATTAATCTTCCTAGTAATAAATAATCTTCCCAGGAGACAAATTCCTTGTTTGTCCAATCACACTTGTCCAATAAAGAATATGTTTTATATGGTATTGTAGTCCCCACAGTCTTATTATATGAGTCTGTGGTTAGTCAGGCATATTTTTATAATTAGTTGCTATAATATCTATCACAAGTGTAATAGTATTTGGGCTAATTTCATCCTTTAGCTTGTCAAATAAATAATAGTGGACTGTGTAAAACAAAATTACAAAAATATTCTTAAATAAGTTTTACATTTAAAATTGTACGTATAGGAGTATTTTAGTAATCCCTTCCCCCACTATAGCCTCTGTCAGGAACAACTTCATCTCTAATTGACGGGGAAAATGATTGACTTTCTGATTAGCCCTCACCTAATTGGAGTTCTATTTATGAGCCAGCAGTATATGACATGATAGTAGCATGTGATTATCACTTCGCAATATCTTCTTTTCCTGAAACTAACATGAATCTTAGGCAATCACTATCCCATACAGTTTTGTTTTAGAGAAAATGTTCTAATTTTCAAATTCAGTCTCATTTGTTTATAATAGTGTACTGAAGACAAAATTTCCTGAGATTTGTATGATGTTTCCGGAATTAAGTTTGATGAAAAGATAACCAACATTTTCAATACTTATGGTGAAACTTTATTTAATTTTATATACGTATGGAGTTCCTGATTGGGCTTAACACAGATATCTGGAAACTGTTTTCACATTAGATGAGAAATGTGCTTAACTATTAATTACTATGTTCAATTGTTATTACCTTGAAAGTGTCTAAAGCCCAATAATAGTTAAAACTTTATTTGTATCTTGTCTGAGTATTAGATAAGCAAACCAAAGCTGCTCTTTTGATTAGCCTATACACAGTTTGGTTTTCTTAACTTCCAGAGCATAGTCAAATTCAGTAGCATGAAGCAACTCAGTTTCCTGCAACTATCAGCCTAAGTAAACTTTTAAGTTTTATAACGTTGAAAAAAGCCTGTCCAGATTGTATAGTTATTGACATTGCTTAAAAATATCTAGAATACGGGTGCTCTTTCGTGTGTTTCCAATAGCAATGTGATTACAGAGTTCTGTGGATTAAGTTACCAGAGACTTTGAATTCTGACCTTCAGTCTAAAACAGCTTTAGAGGTTACTCTTTTTCCGATTTGTGAGACTGCAGAAAAGGAGCTAATGCTCCTGAAAGGAAGGGGGAGGGCAGAATCTTTGAAGCTGCTAGATTCCCTGCTCACATCGCTTCTGCAAATATAACTGCTTGGGCTTTAAGTATTTCTAAAAGTAAAATAGGAAGTTCTGTGTCTATCATTACTACTTTGATTCTAATGTATCCTGTCTGGTTTGAAAGTGATGAGTGCAATCTATGGCAGACTAGTGATACCTATACATAGCACAAAATTAAATATATTGTATGAAGGATTCAAACAAGTCATGTTAATTAACTAAAGTTAACTGATAGGTAGGTATGTATGTAACTGGTAGGTAGGTATGTCTATGAAATGGACTTTCTTTTTTGAATCAATAGTCTGTTTTGATAGCACCATTACAAGCCCAATCCAATCCAAACATTCCTAATATATAATTATCTAACTGATTTGAATAGAAAAAATTAATCATACTTGAATTCTTTCTTTTACATAGGTCACAGAAGTGCTTAACAACAAATGTAATCCATGCTACATTGAAAAAAATCAGTGGTGAAATTCCCAATGATGTATTATAGATATTAATGTGAGAAACAGAGCTCAGATTGTAAATGCTGGACCTGGACTGCTTCCAATTATCAGTACTCTAAACCAAAATAATAGTAAATAATTATAAAACAAAACTTTTAATAGATAAAGATTATTGTGATACATTTATGTGGATGCAGTTTGAGAGCCAGTTTGGCCTAGTGGTTAAGGGACCAGGCTAGAAACCAGGACAATGTCAGTTAGTCCCATCTTAGGTATGAAAGCCACCTGAGTGACTTTGGGCCTGTCATGCTCTCTCAACCCACAATGCCATGCTTGGGCAACTAATGTGGATACAATGCTTGCAGATAATGAAATATGGGGATTTGTTTAATTCATTGAAAAGAAAACAAGAACATATTGTATTTTATACAATAACACATTGCAGAAATAGAGATGGAGATAATAGGTGGGGTGAATCGTATGAGATGATGCTATTGGAATACCTGGCAGCCCTTTTGAATGAATATATATTCAGACATGTTATGCGAAGACCTAGCTCTCTGGAAAGGCTCTCCTACTAGGAGGACAGAAAGAGCAGAAGAGAATGACCAACAGCAAGGTGGACAGACTCAGTTACAGTGGCAATGAGTACACCATTGGAAAGCATGAAAGAACAGATTAGGGATAGATTGCCATGGAAAAGATCTATTTGTAGAGTGGCTAGGACTCAAAAACTACTTGATGGCACATAATTAATCAATGAATATTATTAGGGCATTGGACTAAGAAAGGGAAGGCCTCATAAAAGTCCAGCTCAACCATGGCAGCTTATTTGGTGCCATGACTAATTATTCTTAACCAAATCACCGCCAAATGCATTTACAAGGTTGCTATTGTGAGAAAAAAAATCTGGAGGAAATACTACTGTTACATTGCCCTGAGCTCATACAGAAAAAGGTTGGATGTGAATCTAATAAATAAATAGTAAATGGAATTAAAAGTTTTACATTCTGTTTAGCTTGAATGACAATTAAGTACTTGCTTTTATCTTTCTCACCGAAATCAATAGCTGAGATCTATTTTAAATGTTCTTAGATTTTATAACTCATCCACTGCTAGCAGTACCATACCCTATTAAAGATGAAATGTGTTTTTTATTTTTATTTTGGAATATTTTAAAAGACTTCAGCATTTTCTAATCACATGGATGCTAATCTTTGTCTATTTCATAAAAGTCCGTGAACTGTCTCATAATTATAATTTGGTTGTTGTACAATTAAATATACACCCATAATAATTATGATCAGTCATTAAAAACTATTATTGTCTGTGTTGAGTGGTTTATTAAAATGAATTATTGACAATTTATCTGGCAAATAACCATGATATTAGCTGTTCTCTCTCTTAGTTAAGGCAGTACCATATATTATTATTTTTTTCTATAAATCTTTGTGCACAATGTTTTGCAGAAGACCTATAAAGTTCCTGTGCTATTTTATCTTGACCTTCTGGACAATAAAGTGTAGAAACTGCTTGTTTCATATGTTTTAAATCTCAGAGGAATTATGCATGAGAAAGAAACTAATTTTAACAGCCAGAAGTTCTAAATCTTATTTTACTATTTGTTACATATCAGGATAACTGAAACATGTTGTTTTGAAAACAATTTATATTTTAAAAGTTCTTGATAGATAAAATTGCATTACACTTACAGTGCCTATAGACTTCAATAGATTATGACTTTAATGTAACATGATGTTATAGAATCACACAGACAAAAATAGTGGCTTTTTCAGTTTCAAATGGTTAGGGTTGAAAATATCATTAAGTTACGAATACATAATTCAAGATGTCAGGCACCTTTTATCTCTGTAAGCTTCATTAAACAAATGAAGGATGCTTAAAAAGTATCAGGAATGAGATCTGAATGATATATGTGGATCCATCCTGTCATATTTACGCTGAGTAAGTTTTTTGGTGGCTTGTTATTCATGTTTTTTCCTGATTGAATGTTCTTATTTTTAATTGAAAGTGAGCCATTCTGAAAGTACTTTGAAGAAAAAGGAAGAAAAAATATAACTAATCAATCAATCAATCAATTTATATAAAGAATTTGCCTGCTGATTCCTGTTCTAGAAGTAACTATAACAATAAGGACTTGGGGTCTTTGGAAGGATCCAAAAGTTCACTCTGGAAAGACATGAATAAGATTTGTAATCAGTTCATTTTTTTCTTTATAAATATTCATTAAATTATTTTTGTTATTTGCATTGAAAACAGTGGAAAGAGCTTGAGAGTACAATAAAATCTAGTGGAAATGAAAGAAAATATTTCTATTATCCAAGCAGTATGTTAAACATTTATCTCTTAAAATTTGGGGTTCAGATGCCACTGTTATTACAACATCCCGTGTGGTTAACAATATTTGGCCAGAATGTATGGGTAAATCATTCAAATTGAGCTTTTTGAATAACATACATAACTCCTGAAATTTATACATTTCTTCATAACTGCAGTAAATGGAACTTGAGATTTTAAGCTAAAGATGAATAGATTTGTCCTTCTCTAATTTTATCTACTTGTTTACTGAAGTTATACATCTGTTCTTAAACTATCACCTGAAGCAATTAAGCTTTTTAAAAATATATATATTGATATGTGCATATTTGTGTTACTATGCCTAGAATGAATTGCTGGATCAATTTGGGATCCAATAGAATTGAGATAACACTGAAATTAAAATAATTTTTCTTAATCGTTTTCTTCAGATTTTGATTTGGTATACATTTTTATTAGAACTTCCAAGTACTGCATCCGCTTTGGCGTACTGGCAGTATGTCAGTTCCATATATGTCCTGTGCAAATTCACAAACAGAAGCATCATATTTTGAAACTTCACAGCATTTCAGAAGCAGTTTTGTGATACGTCACTAAGGACAGCTGTTCAAAAATATTTCATTGAATACAGTACTGCCAATGCTTGAATCTGCCTAAACTAGCTTGTATATGAACTTATATTTTAAGGAGAGAAAAAGAGTACCCTCTTAATACTTCTAATATTCTTTGTGTGTTCACAAAATAAATATTGTAGGCCATGCCATAATATATCGTAATATATCCATATTATATCGTAATATTTCCATATATGTACAGTATTGCTAGTGCAACATCTGCATTCCAGCAAATGATTCCCATTCAGTATTAAACAAAGCTGCTTGTGAAGTAAACTGCTATTTTAAAAAATCAAAGATAGCAAGATACTATCTGAGGTTGCCCTATGCTAACCATCTCTGCCCTTTGTTTCAATATTTGAAATGTAAGAGATTCCAGATTGTTTGGCTTTGGACATCATTGGCAGAGGTCTATATCCTAATATTCCATACATAGATTGGCAAGAATACCAAACAGACCATTCTCTCTTCATCTCCGGAAGTTACGCTAGAGACCAAGCTGCATCGTCCCTTTCTGATATTTACAGTATTAGCAAGCAAACAAAAAGCTTTTGGTTTAGTCCAGCAGCATAGAACGACTTCTGAATTTTTAATAGGATTTTCTTGCACTGTATCTTAGTGATACTTACAGATTTGTTTACTCCAAAAAGATCGTGTAAATTTTCCCAAAATATTTGAATGGAAGTATACCATCCTTGAAAGCACATAAAATGTACCCTTTATTATTGTTTTATGGCATTCTGCATTGTCCTTGGGAGAAAGAAATTGTTTAAACATATTCAGAATAACTAGAGTGGGCCTATGCAAGTTTACTTCATAAACTAAAGCACTTAAGTCTGGTTCAACTGTTTTAGTGTTCAAAGACGTTCACTGAAGTATGATATCCTGGTTTTAAATACATCAAGTCACCCTCACTGATTTCAGTAGAATCTGCTACCAAATATGTTATGCATAAGTACTATAATTTGAGAATGTGGATTGGATATTCAGTGACAAAGAGGAGGAATCAATGAGAAGTAATAGTTAATACTCCTCCCACAAAAGAATACACAGTCAAATTATAAAAAGTCACTAAGTGCAAGAGCTTCATCTACTATAAAGACAAGATGAAATCAAATACTCAAAAATTCTATTCCCCTCAGATAATATTGTAAGTGGCTAACTGCTGAAAAACACTGTATTAAAATAAATGTTAGCATAAAACACATTTTCTGATGCTACTACCAAATTTAACACTTTGTTAAATATTTGTTAGCACAGAAGTATAATTGGTTAGCTGCATGTTAGCGCTAGTCAGTATATAGTAAGTATACATCATTGTTTTACTAAATAATGTAAATCGAAAGCAGATCGTTATTCCCAGATCTGTCTGCACCTGTCTTATTTGAGATAGCTTATATGTTAACCATTGTAATATATATGAATAGACATGATTTAAACACAGAGTACATAAAGTTCTTATTGATTTGTAACACTGAAAAATGCAAAATGTAACTAATATTGTATTGTCATTGGTAAGATAATATTTTAATATTTTAAAACAACTTTTAAAAGGATTTGGTTTCAATCTTACACTCATTTTCTTGGGTATAACTCAGTAAACTGAATTGGCCAGAATAGGATTGCACTGTTAAAAGGTGTGGTTAGAAGTCCAGTGTTTGCCAGACTGCCTCGTATTCTCTTTTCTTGCCTTTTGGGAAAAAAAATCATTAATTAAATAAATTACTTATGAAAAGAGCTCCCAAAATAAGGAGTATTCTATGTCATCCTAAAAGTAGTTTATTTTAATAAAGTGTTTAGGTGAAATTAAAATATTGCATATGATTTTATTGCCAGTGCAATTTAATATAACATGTCAAATTCTACTTTGAATGTATTTAAGAATTAAAAGAGAAGATATATTGTGAATATATGTGTCATGCAGAGGCAGACCTAACAGACATATGTGGATTTTGACCTTAACCTTCCATATATGGAAGTGTCTATCATGATTTTTTGCCTTCACCAGAGTTCTGCTCAAGGCTGTCATGGCACAATATCCTTGCCTTGTGGAAAGTTTACCCAATGTATTTTTTTTATCTGAAAATATGTAAGCTGGACATTGCACAATATTTTTGTAAAGTATGTTGAGGTTATAAGCTTTTATTTATAATAAACATTATTTGAAGCTAACTTTGTACAGTATTCCAATATTCAGCTGTGTACTCATATTACTTTGGGGCAATACATTCAGGCAAAACTATACCCTTAATTCAAAAACAGTTTAACAGATATTTTAACATGTTTTAACAAACAATCTTTTTATCTTTGATAGTACATTATTTGTATTGGAACTGGACCAGTATTAATTTGGAAATGGGTTTGTATTCTGAGATTGGTTAAAATAGCTCAAAGCAACATACATTAGCTATCTGGATTTTAGATAATTGTCTTATCTAAGAATTATCTTTAAAAATTGCCTCTAAAGTATTCCCATTCAATGTTAATGTTTAACATACTCAAAGGCAACTGTATAAACCAATATTAGAGTCATTCTGCAGAAAAAATAAGTAGAAATAAGGATAATGCAGAATCCCCCCCCCCCCAAAAAAAAGATTGAATCCAAATAGAAGTGTATTTAAATAATTCATTTTGCCCACCATCGTTTTAACCCCCGCATTATAAACAGGTGAAAGGTTGGTGGGTATTCTGTCAAATTGCTGGAGCTTGGCACGGGTGAGGGGTTTAGCGATTAGCCTTCTTGTTTGTTCTCTTTCGTATTTTTGCCTCTTTAAGGAACAACCAGGAACAAAAATCCGATACACATCCAAACAAGTGCAGACGTGAGAGTTGATATTGCTGGATCGCCCTCTTTAGCTGTACTTAAGGCAGATCTGGAGAGTGCCGTGAACGCCGTTCTTGGTCGCCTGCTTTGGGGACCGGGCCAAGGTCCCCACACCTCTCCCATCCCCCAGCTCCGCACCGGCTAAGGAGCCCGACGCCGGGCTAGCCCGCTTGGAAGGTGCACAGGGGACTTTTCCGCGCCGCCTGCTCTGCGAAGCTCTACGTGGCTCGGTAGCGCCGGTGCCTCCGCAGCAGAAAGCCAGCCCGCCAGCCCGCTTCTTGACAGGGCGCGCTCAGCTGAATCTCTTCCCCCGCGCGCACACACACACACAACACACACAGCTGTTTATGCACATGCCGCAGGATCCTTCATTTGCATACCAAAATTGCTTGCCAGCAAAGGTGGCCTCCGACCAGCCAGCCCAAGGCTGACTTCGATTGTTCGCATGTTCAAACCAATAAGGGCGAGAGACTAGCTGTGGTTTGCATTAGGAATAAACAAAAGGGGACGAGTCGCAAGGAGGGGTGTGTTGTTGGGGGTTGGCGGGGAGGAAGGCGGAAAAGCCTTCGGGCTAGATTGGGGCAGACCTCCAAGCCTGGGCCAAGATAGAGGCAACGAGCGAGCGCCGACGAGGCTTCGGCTGTTCCTTTGTCTGCTCTTCAGCGATCGTATCTGCGGCAGCGTTTGCAGAGAGCCGGAGAGCGAGCGAGCGCCTTGGTTTGCTTGAGAGAGGATTTGAGCGGGAACTTAGGCGTGCGCCGATTTGGGACCTGGGTGCTGCTGCAGACGGACCCCTCAGTGCCACTTCCGACTTTAAGCCTTCCTGGGAAAGTCCTCGTTGGCTGTTTTCAATTTCGCTCTGGGGACCCGAAGGCCCCCCTCCCCGCCCCTCCCGCCGCCGCCGCCGCCACCTCACTCTCCTTTGCCTCACACAGACGCTTGGCAAGCACAGCCCGCGGCGGCGGCGGCGGCAGCAGAAGTCACCCTCGCCCGCTCCTCGCCCTAAACGCGAAATTGTCCTGCAGAGCGAGCGGCGGCGCTTCTAGGCTGTGCTTGGAGTGGGTCGGTGGTTACTGGTTTGTTTTGTTGTTCTTTTTCAATCAGCACAGGCTGTTGAGCTTTTAAGACTAAAACGATGTGAGCAACACTGGTTGGTTCACGTGAAGGGAGTACCTAACCCTGGCGGATGCTGCAAAGCCGTTCGCTGTAAGTACAAACCTGTCTGTTTCGAAAACTGCATGGATTTGACAACAACCGTCCCTTGTTGTAAAACGGTGAGAGAAGCCCCCTTCCCACACACACACAATTTTTTTTTGGCCCGGCTGAAGCTTTATAAGGAAGTCACCCGCAAGAATGCCCTATGTTGCAAAAACAAGTTTTCCAAGCAACTAAGTGATCCCCCACCATGGGATCATATGAACGTTTCTCCCCC
>JANHJO010003198.1:12845-27579 GCA_032468235.1 Pseudoxyrhopus heterurus
TGTGTTCAATACTTATTCCCTGTGTCATTTCACTTTATTTATTATGACTCACCATGTATACTTAAATGTTCTGATTTCTTTGTATGAATTCAATATTTGGCTTGATGGCTACATCTGGTGTAAATTTTGTGTCAATAGCCCACTTAGAACTCCCCTTACTGATACAAATGCTGATGTGTCAAATACTTATTTTCCCCGCTGTATGTACCTGTATGTATGTATGTATGTATGTATTTTAAATTTATAATTACTTATTTGGCCATTAATTTAAATTTGCTTGATATGACTGTTTAGTTTTCTCAAGTGTTCGCGGGTCACTGAAAATAAATAACCCAGTGATGAGTGATTTAAAAAAAAGATCCTTGAATTGGTGAAAGACAATTCAGAAGGAAAGAAAATACATTTGGAGGAAGGATGTGTGGCAGAACTTTTGACAGCTTACTCTGAAGGAGGAAATCCTGGAAAAATTGCTGAGCATTAAAGGATGACTTTATCAAGCTACCTGACATAATTATAATGTAAAACCTTTGATATTTCTGAAAACTAAATGCTTACAATTAACTAGCATTAATATACCACTGTATTTATATGAAGCTTCTGAATTTCATCATTCATAAAAATGTAAGTTTCATTTTTGACCTATTTTATAAATGCCACCAGATGTTTAAAACACCCAAACCATAATCATGTTAAATTAGCCTCAGATAACAATGTAAGTGCACTTTACAAGGAAAATGATAAAATCTGAATTCAGAGTTTGAATAATATTTAAACCACCTAAATATATTTTTCTGCGAACGAAAAATTAAACTGACAAATTTTAAGAATAGCATTCTAGAAATTAGAGTGTTTTATTTCTATTTACATTTTTCTTTAAAGCACACCCTATACTATGCATCTTAATATTGCTCATTTTTTCCTATTTTTCTGAAAGGATTATAGTTTATGTTAATCCATGTCACAATATTTGTTTAAAACAAAATATGTGTTATTCAAATCTTGATACTATTTAGGTTGTAGTACTCCTTTTAAATGACCTGTCTTATACTTTTGGAAGCTGAATCCCAGCACAGTGACAGATTTATAAAACAAGCCATTGTTTCATTTTTCATAAATACAGCAGGGAAGTGCATGATTCCAAATGGCAGAAAGAAAATGGAGGAATGGCTTGTTTTTGATGTTTTTGGGATTATTCATAGAAGTAAAAAAGATCCCTGATTCAAGAGCAGAGATTGTATATATATTTATCAAAAGAAAGATCCATTCTGTACAAATCAAAATATTTTATTTTGACTTCCATGTCTATTTCAGAAGACCTAGTCTTCAGTTTTATATTTGAGTCATATGTCAATATATTTCATTAGAAATGACAATATCTGTTGGGTGAAGATCCAATGCTAGTTAAAATCAATTTTAATAATTCATGCACTTTTGATACATGCATTTTAATGTTATTTTTAAGTAAGTCCATGTTTGAAACCGGCAACATTTGTGACTCCTGTAAGTCAACTTTTTTAAAAAAGGGGGGGTATTTGAAAAAAGTAACTAAAAGAACTCTTTGGGGGTTTACATTATAACTGGCTGAATATAATTTATTAATTCAAATATGAACTTTAGAGTATTTTTACTTCAAAGAAATTCCTTTTGGTTAGAAGAAATGTTTTAAATTATAAATTCCTTTTTATAAGAATTGCTTCTAGCAATTTTTAAAAAGTCTGGAAAACCAATCATTTAGACAAGTACCTTCACTTTACTTGCTCTGTGCTGCTGAGATTTAGAAACCCTTCCCATTTACAGTTTACTTTTCACAGAACATTATTAAGTTTCTGGCTTCATACATGATTTTCTGTCAGATGCTTTTGATTTGTAATTTACCAAAGTATAATAAACAGTGCAAAAGTCATGAATTTTCTTCTGCATCCTGAGCTCTGTGGTAGGGAAAATGTGATAAAATGTGTACCTTAAGTTCTGTTTGATGAACTCTTAAAGCAAGTTTGCCTTCTGGAAATAATTTCTGGGGTTGAAGAGCATGGTATTAACAGATTTAATGTGGCTATTCATTGGATTGTTGGAGTACTATGTGAGGTTTAACAAAATGAGAGAGACAAATTGAATATCAACAAAACCTACATCTGTAAAGAATTATAAAGTTAATTAGAAAAAAAAGACCAACTGAAAATTTTTTATAAGTTGGTCACAATTTGGTATTATTTGTGAAGATATTTAACAGTACACTTTTATGTTCACAAGTAAACTTTACAGAGTTGCATGAGTCTATTATCACCATCCCAATTGTCATTGTAATTTTACTAAATAAAGTTTAAAATTAGATCATGTTTTAGGAAGAATTAAAAAGCAGTTTTGCATTTTATTAATTTATATTCAGTTCTTGAATCATGATCATGTAATGATTACTTATATGGCAAAGAAGTTCCACATTTTGCCTTTTCAAAACTTATTGGTCTGATTTCACAGCTTGATTTTTGCATATTGCAATAATCCTATCTTCCATTTTTAGTGCATCAGTTCTTCAGTTGATTCTAATTATTGCTGCAAACATCTGCTTTATGGAATGATTTGAGTAGTAAAACTATAATTTTGAAAAGCTTACACTTTCTGAGTACAATTTTAAGCTACAGTAGATGTATATTAATTAAAATACTAATAAGTATCATTCATCCATGTGTTATTCTCTATAAATTGGTCATCATACTGCAATTACTACAGGGTAATTTTGCATCTCTCATAGTCCTCCAAAAACATATGAAGTATAGTATTTTGTAAATTATAACTAATGTCACCAACATCTGTGTCTAATTGTTGCTTGCATTTGCATTCTTGAGAGTAGATTTATTTTTCCTGTACCACTATGTGGATTCATTTGACCAATCTAATAGGAGATTAGTAGTTTTAAAGTTATTTTGATTAAAGAATTATTTTTAAATAGTATAATGAATAACACGTGGCTTAAATAATCCTTAATAGGCAAAAGATTGCAACTGAAGTATGACACGAAAATGAAGATCTTGCAAATGAACTCTCACAGTTTCTATAATATTAAACGATATGCAAATACTTGTATTATATATGGTATCATATGTAATTCTAGTGTACAAAAGACACAGATATTGTATTATTGTACATAATTAGCACATTATATTCTATATATTAAATATAATACAAATAATATAAAAAATATATATTATAGCAGTTAATTTAAAATACTAAAATATCTGTATTCTTAACAGATAGTTTTAAGCATGCTACTTTCCCATCTATAATTTATTCAAAGTGTATTCAAGAAACGTGGGGGATCATATCCTAAAGGCGCAGTTTTGAGTATTAGAGTAAAATGTTCCATTTAACACTTAGATCTTTAAAAAAAAATCTTGAAAGAATATGGTTTAGTTGTTGCAAACATACACTTGATAGTTTGAATTAGCTTTTTATGGTCTCTTAAAAATACACTATGCGGCATTTTAAAACAGCACAAGAAAAATATTGTAGTTGTTCTATCTCTGTTACAGCATGCTTTTTGCCCTTATGTGTAACATTATATGTTGTCTGGCTGCTTATAGGAGTGGTGTGTGCTTTCTAAAGTAGTAATTCTGTCTAAGATTAAAAATAACAAAAACTACAAACACATAAGTGAGATTTGCTTAGAAGACTTTTATGGCACTTAAAATGCTTCATCTCTCTTGTCTTTGTTCTGTGATCATCTAGGAAATGTCAGTTCAGGTTGGGTGGAATTCTGAATTCAGATTTTTGAAGATAATATATGCCTTAGCTGGAGAAGTTTTGTTTGTACTTTCAAGCAAGCAGCGGATGTTCACCTGAGATATATCACCTGCTCTTTAGAAACAAATTTTCTGTCAAGTCTGTTCTTAAATACAGATTATTTACAGGTTATTTCAAAATTTAAAAGCTAATCTACATTATATAAGTCTAAAAAGATTTTGATTTTTTTTAGAAAAGTTTATTGTCTTGAAGGATAGTACTCATTGAGAACATATAGTAGCTTATTTAGCAATACCATTTTTGTATGTGAGATTCATATTTTAAAAGACTGCATAAAGTTCATTTTTTCTGAGGCATGCATGGTTATTTTTAGCTTAATTTAGATTAGTGGAGAAGGGCACAGATCGAAGGCTAGAGAATCTCTTGCCCAGTTAGACATGAAGAAACTTCACAGTTGATTTACAGACGTATAACATAGCTATGTTTTACATGCTTAGCACTGACTTGAAATCTTTTAAAACTATCTGGAGTCTATACTTTAAAACATAAATTGGGTGAAAAGATAAAAATTAACTTGCTAGGCATAAAAGACTGTAAAGAGTTAAAGAGTGGGAGGGAGATATTTTTCAGTTAGTGATAATAAAAGCTGGCTGATAGATCTTTAGAGGGTGTTGGAGTGTTAGAGTCTCTTTCCTTAAAATTGCTTGCTCTGTTAATAGCTTCCTTACCTAGGCACTTCTTCCTAAACTACTCTAGGAAGACAGCTTTACATGTTGATTGGGGGAGGGGTAATGCAGTGTGCAGCTGTCATACACAAGTGATGAATCACTATCCCGTCATTTGGCTGCCTTCCCCATGACATGGGCAGGAGGGGGATAGACCTGCTAGAGGAAACAACAGTTGAAGCTTCAATTTAAAGACAATATGTCTTTCACCGAAGTACTGTCCCCCTCCTCTTTAGGTTAAAAAACAGCATTACGATCCCCAGGAAGATTTCTTTGTTTTATTAGATTAAGACCTGACATGAACATAGGATAACATAGATTTCTGTTTGTGTCCCTGGTTTGCAGGTGTAAAAATCCCAAGTCAGTTCAGATGTTGCTGCTTCATCCTTTCGCAGGTAAGGTTAAAGTGAAAGTCGCTTCTCTATGGAAAGAAAAGCTTAGAATGAAGTTGTGTTTGTTTACTTCAAGTGACAAATATACAAATGAGATTTGTTTCTTAATTTTAAACTAGAGAAATGTTTTCACTCTTTGGAAAATACTTTAAATATTCTGAAGTGATTATTAAAAAATACTTTTCTGAATTAAAAAAATATTCAGTTGGTTGGAATTTTTTAATCACAGTGATACAGAGCCTTGTACATAAGTTGGAAAACTAGTGCATTTTTAAATATAAATTTGATAAACAGAACCATTGTCAAAAGAATTTATTACAAGAAAGCAGTTATCAGTGTTGAAAACTAAATACGTAATAATGAATTTTGAAAAATATGCTTCTTTGCATGGGTTTGACAGAATATGAAGTAAGTCTGGAAAGATTCAGTTCAGTTGCATTATTGAACTTTGTTTACCTGTAAGTATAATTTCAGATAGTATTTTACAAAAAAAAAAATCCTCCAAGCAAATTTGAAAATCTAAACTAGTAAGTTCATTAGCATTTTGGAAAATCTAGAATTGATAGTATTGATGTTTTCATATTGTAAAAATGAATAAAGTATTCTAGAGCTATTTCTTTATTCAAAAACCATTTTTATTTCAGAATGTGTGTTTTGACTATTGCCCTAACATATATATTATGCAAAGCACAAATGGAAATTTATTATAAAAAGTGGTATATGTAAGAATGCTAGTATTTTACCAAAGCATAGTTAAAGGAGAAAATAATGGCAATTTTGTACTTAGCTCAGTTTTTATTTTATTTAAGTGACAGTTCAAGTACCGCAAAGTGCTAAGGTATATTAATGCTCGAACCATTCATTGTGTATTGGTCTTATCCTTTTTCAGTGGGGCACACTTTATGTAATCCACAAAGCAAACAGGAGAACACACAATAATATTGTAATGCTGCATTTGTTTCAATAGAAATAGAGGAACAATTAAGTAGTTTGCTTGAGTAAACACATACATCAGGAATATCTCATTCCTTGTCAGTAGTCTGTAGGTTCAACTATTGCTTCAAGTGTTTTCTTTGGTTTGGAGGCCCATTAAATTGTAATTGGGTGGTAAATTATATGCAAGCAAGCAGTGTTACTTTGGGTACTCACTTTTTAATGTGCTATTATTGCCTCTGACATCATAATTTATACAAATACATGGATATATTATAAGAAGTAACTTGTTTTTGCTATGTTAAGATTCTCATTAGACATTAATGCTTGTATGGAAAGGGGCAAAACTCCTTACCTGGGAATAAGAGCCATTGGATTTTATTTCTTACAGACTTTCCAAAGCTATAAATATATTTAGATTTGCACTTACAGAAATGATTATGTGTTTGAGGTAGAAAAATTAATTGTAGACATAGCATGTGAGAAGTCTTGAATTGTTTTTCTATAGTTAAATTTCTTTCTTTCTTTAGGTCTATGGAAATGCAGGATTTAGCCAGCCCACATAGCCGTCTGAGTGCTGGCAGTGAGTCTCCTAATGGTCCAAAACTTGATAATTCTCACTTAAATAATAATTCCATGACACCCAATGGCACAGAAGGTTAGTTCCTGATTGTGTGTGTTGACTATGATATATATATGTGTGTGTGTATGCATAAACATCATTATATAATTTACAAACAATATGAAATTTGGTATTAGGCCTTACCATTTTTACATATACATTTGGGCTTTACTATTTGAATGAAAGTGGAGAACATAATGCTGGAATGTTTCTCCAGTTCTCTACATAAAGGCTAGGGACGACTAACCTTTTCATCTAGCTGTTTGTTTATTTGCTGATTTTAAGCAGCAGCTTTGTTTTGGCATCTGAAAGTTAACTATCATGACTTTTAGGTTTAGCATCTTTGAAACCAGACTTCTTTAGTAGATACGCAAGAATGCTTAACTAGATAAATTCTGCTACTGTATACATGTTTAATGAATATAAGGTGGTGCTAGAGACCAATTATAATGAGTTAGTAGTTTATTTACAGATATTTTGAAGCTTGCTGTCGGTAATGTTTCAGTATTTTTTTTTATCCTGCATGTTGATTTACATGGTTAATTTGTCACTAAATGATATAAATGAAAACATTTAGTATGAAAATGTGCAAAATTGCAATTTAATATGTTAAAATGCATAAGCACATGGTGCTATAGGAGATGCAAATGTAAAGGGCTTGTTAGTGTTCCAATATGCATTGAATAAGGATATTAGCACAGCAATATTTTAGGGAAACTACACATACAATATGTTGTGTAGAACAAATTAACAATTTCCTTTGAAATATTTGAAAAAGGTAATAGGCAAATTTAACTTTTGTATAAGAAAGTTTAGTATATTAAAAGAAAAAAGGTTTTGTTTCACTTGTACTGCATTCCTTTAAGAGAGAGATACCATCCGCTGATCATTGTCATCCCCCTTCTCCCAACCATCTTTATTCTCAGTTTTAATTAAAAATTACTTGGAGATACATAGAAGGACATCTAAATGGGAGAGAGAGCACTACTTTAAAAAATCTTTCAGTTTGGCATATACTGTGTATAAGTATATGTATGATGAGTATAAGTATAATGATAACTATTACATTCTGAAGTTAACAACTTTAACTAATGAAACCCACAAGGGTTACTCTTCTTTCTAAACAACCCTGTCAGGATGTTAAGTTAAAATTATTTTAATGCAACAATTCCAAGTAATTGAGAGAAGGGACAGAGCAAATGCCTTATCAATTTAAAAGGAATAAAACTTTTCTGATGGATATTATATACATGTAATTCTGTGACATATATGGAAAAAACTACTAGCATTTTATTTTCTTTGCAATTTTCCTTTAGGTGACATGACTCTGCTCAGCACTGCAGACTGGTTGTTAAATGTTAATACACAGACCACTGCAGGTTTGTGTAGCTAAGATGAATGCAAAATTGCTAGCATGCATTTTAAGATTTGCAAAGTTGTAAGATTCTGACTATTGTTTGTTAGTGATGTTAGTTAACTTTATTGAAAGGTAATTAATTCACAGTAATATGTACACATACGTGAAGTAAGCTCCATTGATTGCTACAGGATTTTCATGTGTGCCTCTATAGAAAAACGTACAGTGACATACAGTAAGAGTTGCTTTATCTCCTTAAAATTAATTTGATATTCGTTAAGAGGAGTTTCCTTTCCTTTTCCTATTTTGATGAGGATTTGGAAGATACTCAGCTTTTTAAGACAGACAGATAATATTAATTTTTAAATAGTAATGTTGGATTTGAACAAAGCATTTGTGGAAATGCAGTCCATATTTTGTTCTTACTTGCTTCATGTGAATTTATAGTGTAAGAGGTTAGGGATAAATAAATAGGGTTAAACCTATTTAGTTTATATGAAAAACAATAAAGGTAAAGCCTTCTTTGACACAAACTCAAACTTCCTTGATGACTATATCTCTCTAATTTTTCTTATCCACACAATATTTAAATGGTTTTCCATTCCTTTCTTCCACCATATTTCTTCCAATTCTCTGTCTATAGCCTTGTGAGTTCTTGGTGGTCTCCCATCCAAGTACTAGTTTGGTCCAACCATACTTACCGTAGCTTTCAGAAGTTAGCTAAAATCAGTGTTTGTGTTCTGCTGTAGGTAAAATAAGTTTGAATAATCAGGTCATTGCTAGTTAATGATGAGTAAATAATTTGTGAAATGTCTTAATAGAAATGCAGTAGTGTTATAGTATATGGAAGAAAGAAATTTGAATTTCTATAGGGATTTTTCTGCATGTTATAAAACCGATCTCAAAGCAAAGTTATATTGCTGTTGAATATATTTGAATTTTATACAATCTAAAGTGTTTTAAGTGATTTAACAGAGGAATATGAAACTATGTTTCAAACCTTTATTATTTCATTCCTTTCAAATGTACTGCAAAATAGTATTCACTGTTATCCTTTTTATACCAAGGTATTGTGAGTTAAGTGGAAGAAAAAAATACTGTGTTACAGTCCAATTTATTCCTGTAACATTCTTAGGAAACTAAAGCTACAATATATAGTATGTACTGCCTTGGGAATAAACTTACAGGACTCAATCAGACTCACTTGTGCATACGACTTTAGAGTAAATCATAGTATCTGAATGTCATATGGCAACATGCAGAGAACATTTTCTTAGCCTGTGCATAAATATGTTTATTCAGAAGGAAGTCAAGATCAAATTGATAGGACTTGACATAAATTGCTTCAGTATTACTTATCTTTGAGACAGCATTTTATGCATTGATATATTTGTAAGTTTTAACTTGAAGTAATTGAAACTGGTTCATATTTTAATCACTGAGAATTTATTGTACATCAGATCTACACTCCTTGAACTTATAGCAAGAAAAGATTTGTAACTTTGGTTTATTACTTGTATATTTTTCCTTCTCATATATTTTCCCAGGTTAAAATGTATTATAGAAAATTAAAGCTTAATTAAAAGTTGGTAGAGGTACTTAGATTCCTCACAAGAAAAAAATTATTGACGTGCAATTTTCTATATATGATTGGTATAGAAAACTTTAACTATTTAAATAGTCAGAGTTTCAGTGTAGAAGTTAGTATGAGAGATATGATTGGCAGGTTAACCTAAGTACAATGGGAATTATGCACCCTGCATTTTGAGTCTGAATTTATAATGTAAAAGCATTTGAGGATCACAGCAGACTCCACTTCCACTGTTATGGAAGGAGAAGCACACTAAAGATTTCTTTTACCCTCTCTAGAGTGTATCAATTTTCTTCAAAGGCAAACTTGTTCGTAGTAAAGATTTAAAATGATTATAATATTGAAGTTAACTAGTTGACATTAGACACTAATTTTTCATTACTGTAACAAAAATGATGATTTCATATGCTTTTATATCAGTGGTAATATTTAATGATTTAAATGTTGCAATTGCACCATAGCATTGGTATTATTCTTTTTATTGTGCACCTGCTTATGTAGCATCATTCTTAGAAATACTATACACAATCTAACATTGGAAGTAGATATCTTTTACAGGGCAAGTACAGTACCCCAAAAGTCTAGCATTATGTATTATTTTCAGCAACAAGTGCTGTTTACAGAGGAGACAATTTCAGAAGAGGGATTTTGCTTTGGGGCAAATTATTCGAAACAACTAGATGATTTTGGACATCAGTCCAAAAATATGTAATGTGCATGCGTAGGTGATTTTTTTTGTGGAGGTAATGAATGGTTACGCAGAAACAGCTTTTTGGTAAGAAATATGCTAGTGGAGGAAAGTAGCAGTTTTAGAACAATAACATTCTGGTTTAAGCTTATTGGATAAAGTTATAAAGGCCATATGGGCAGTTTCTACAGATGAAACACCAGTTCAGTCTATTTTCTAAAACACTTGCAAACTGAGAATTGCCTAGAAGGCCTATAGCGCAATTGAAAGTAGAGCAAAGAATGTATTGCAGTTATTGTTGTTACTATTTTTTGCATTTTTCATCTTTCTTACACTGAATACCAAAGTATTCTGCTATTAAACATTAGCAATAATTATTTACAGTGTATGTTAACTTTAAGGTACTGTGGTCCACTTTGAACCTGGGTAAATAGTTTTATTATAAGCAAGAAATGCTTGTATCCTTAAATAAAATGCAAATAATAATAATAGGAAAGTATACAGATTTTCTAATAGTAGACCAAGCCAAAATTTCTGAATGTGACTTTTTTTTGAGAATTGGTTGCAATTATATATTTATGTATTAATTCAGGAAAGAAAAGTAATTTACAATGTTAGATGTACTAGCAAACTATAACCAGTAACTTCAGACCATTATAAAGAATAATAAGTTTATTATATCTGAAGCTTTTGATGGATCATCCATGAGAGGTTGTTAAGGGGAGGAAAAGAGAGGCAAATGGAAAAATAAGAAATGAAAATAATTATTTATAGATGATGATTATAAGCAAAACTATAAGTATGTGTAAAACAGATATTACTGAGTTATAAGAGTTTGAATATACATTTTTAATATAAACAATGTTGACTAATATGCAGGTTTTACTGAGTATTTTGAATTTGTGCCCAAATCTCAAAGCTTAGTATCCATTTGGAGTCTGTCTGGTTTGTAACATATTTCTATTGCTTGCTGGTGGTACATTTTCTCTGGGATTTCAGAGTTACATAGTGTACATGGAAATAATCCTTTATTTTATCCTAATTATAATAATCCTATGAAGAAGATTGGGGTGAGAGTGAGAGTGAGACTGAATGACCTCAAATCACCCAATGAGTTTCAATGACTAGGATGATCTGTGTCTCAGTCCTCCTAATCCAACACCTTAACTACCATATTACACCATTCAATACATCCAAGATATTTGTACCTACCTCATTCCATTGTCCATGTTTTGCCAACATTGGAATGTTACTCTTAGATGTATCATTCAAATATCATGTACATCTCTGTGAAAATACTACATCGCCTTTGCCCTGCACAAATCAAGTAATGTTAAAATGAGGTGTCTCTGGTCCTCTTCAAGAACCTAACTGCAGAATTATAATAAAATATTATAGTTTAAGGTATACTTAATAGCCTAAAAGTAAACCAAAAGAAAATTTGGAAACATTTCTTTAGAACTTTTCAATGGATGGATGGATGGAAGGAAGGAGGAAGGAACAGAGAGAGAGAGGGAATATAAATAAATAGATTCACTTACATGTGATCAGTGACAGTCTTCTGCCAGGATTCATTGGTTTTGATAAAAAAAAATATTTCCTACTTACAATAGGTATTGCCTACTTACAGATCTGTTTCTTCTGGAATTTAAAGCCATCTGCTTTAAATCTGCTCCCTAATTTAAAACTATTACAGAAAGATAACATCCTGAGCATTGTTTTTATCCTCTCCTCTGAAATTATTGAAATCTTATTTTATAATTCATAGCATTTCAATGCATTAAGTATATAGCAGATAAATAACTTGAGATGTTCCATGTCAGATATGTTACTTTTTAAAGTGATGAAAGACACTTTGCCTTTAATAAAAGTAATAAATGTCTGTGATATCATATTCTTTTGCTTTTACTAATAATAAAAATGTTACTTAGGGAGGATTATGATAGCTAGAGTTTTAGACATCGTATAGCTTAGCTGTTTAATGGCAAAAACAAGAACTGCAGTTTCTCTGATTCTCTGATTTCAAAGCTGACTGAATTTTTCTGCTTCACTAAGCTTCAGCTATTTCCATCAAAAATCCTTATTTTTATAAACATTTACACACTTTGTTTTCTATATATTTAAAGTACAACAATATTCTAAATATTTAACAAATGAAATGGATTAAAGAAATATTTGCTTTTATCTGTTAGTTTAAAATGATGAATAAATGATGCTGAAACAGACAAAAATTTACTGGTGCCACCAAAACAAAATAAATGTGATATTCACATAGTGAAACAGACATCATAATAATCTATATATTTCAATCTGGATACATTAAATACTTCTTATGAAGAGTCATCTGGTGGGGTTATACATGGCATACATGGTTTTGGATTGATCTTAAATTTAGAAATATAATTTACTTATTTTGATGACCTTCACATGTCATATTAATAGACAAGGCATCTGCTCATCAGATACCATGCCTCCACAACCTATTTTTTAATACTATTTAAATCCTCTTTTATGTGTGTGTGTATGTGTGTGTGTGTGTGTGTGTATACACACAGTTACAGCATAATTAAAGGGTTAATTTCCTCTTCCCTCATATTGTAATCCAAATCTTGATTAAATTGTTTTTATTGCTGTGGTTATAAAATTCTGTTTCTGTTCAAATATAGTTGATGCTAATCCTTATGAATATCCAATACTGGCCATAGAAGCATCTATTCCAGGATTTTCAGTTAACTGTTCTGGTCTTCTGTCTGGCTAGCACTGCTGTATTCATAGAATTTTAGAGTTTACTAGCCAATAACCCGGCGCTGTCCAGGTATTTATTTATCCCAATCCTGTATTAGACAGGAAAATCCTGTAGTCGGGACTCACGCTGTTGTACTGTCTGTGAAGCTCTAATGTAGTAATATGTCCCTTATTCTTTAGTCAAGCCTCACGCTGCTCTCTCGCGCAGCGTCGCAAGTCAAGGGACCCCCCTTGTGGAGTACTGTGAAACCATTACGATGGCAACTCCACTATTTTTAAGGCACCCCCCGAGGGGTGTTAAGGGTGTCTATCCCCACAGTATTTGTTTCCAGAGGGAAGTCATCTGTGTACCAAGTTTGGTTGAAATTGCTCGAGGTGTTCCAGAGTTTTGCTGGAACACACATACACACACACACATCCAATTTTTAAGGCACAACCCCCAGGTGTGTTAGGGGTGTCTTACTACCACAGTATTTGTTTCCAGAGGGTAAGTCATCTGTGTAAAAAGTTTGGTTGAAATTGCTTGAGGCGTTCCAGAGTTATGCTGGAACATACATAGGCACACACACACACACACACACACACATACACACACGATTTTATATAGATAGATTAGTTTTAAATGTGCTTTGTAGGATTTTTAAAAAATAATTAATTGGATTAAACATTATGATTTTGTACAAATATAAATATTTGCCCTTACATAGAATTTATCTTCACTTTGGAGCTGATCAAAATATTAAAATATGGGATATACAGCTTTCTATCATTTAATGCATATGTAAATTCTCAATCAAGAATTAAAAGCAAAAAAAGAGAGAAAGAGATCTCATCCCTATAGTGCTGTCCTCTGGGAATTGTAAGAGTACTTAGAAGAATCATAGCACTTCACTGCTGCTATTTTTAATATCTTCTTGTCTGTATGTAAAATAGTTGGTACAGGAAAGATGCTTTTGTTCATTCTTCCCATTGTTAGTGGTTAATGATTTAAATAAATAGGAAAAGGGACTAAAGTAAAGGTTTACCAAAACTGATCAAAATCCAAACCTGAAAGGAATTTGGAGACCATAATATTTCTCATATAATATATAAAGCATTATAGATATAGATATAAAATAAAAATTCTCTGAAATTAATATTTTTATGGCAGAAGTATGAGAATCTATTGAAAGTATTAGATTAGTGTGTGACTAAGTATCAGGATATTTTAAATAAGAGCTTGTCAAGTTTTGTTACAGACTGGATTGAAAAATGAAAATCCATGTTTGTTTGACAGAATCATAAATATTGAATATGTTTACAAAAATAAAATAAATGGCAAATAATAAAGAAATATTTAGATTTAATCAACTTTCAACTAAATAAACTTTTTTCCTCTGTAAAACATTTTTTATATTTTATAAAGAATAGGGTCATGTATTTAAAAGGATTAAGGGTTTTAACTTTATATTAAAATTTATAATCTGTTTAAAGTAAAGCTGAAATTGGTGCAAATCAATTTTTAAATGTTCTTTTATTAATTGTATTTTTATTCTAGACCTTTTTTATTTAAATGCTACCTTTCTATTTATGCCTCAAAACTGCTCCTGTTATTCTGCTGTTTTTTGTAGAGATTACTTTGTAATCAGTACACTTGTTTCAAAGTGAATGTTCAGAGAAAATTACTAATCAAAGATATTTTTAGGTATGAATTTGACAATTATATGTAAGAATTTCATTTCTTTTTAACTATAAAGTTATAACTTTATAAAGTTATAAGAAAGGGAAAACAAAGAAAAATATAGCATATGCATCAGAAAACTGCCTGGTTCTTCATTATTTGCTGTGCTTCTATAAGTAAATTTGTTAATATTGGGAGGAGGGAAGGAAAGAATACAGGCAGAGGGAGGGAGGGGGGGAAGGGAAGGGACGGGAAGGGAAGGGAAGGGAAGGGAAGGGACGGG
>JANHJO010003200.1:23888-34294 GCA_032468235.1 Pseudoxyrhopus heterurus
GGACAGGAAGGCCTGGAGGAACATTGTCCATGGGGTTGCGATGGGTCGGACATGACTTCGCAACTAACAACAACAATCCTATTCAACTCTTGTTCCCAGCAGCTGGAATGTAGGATAAGATGCCTATGATTCAGGGGGTAGCATATAATCAATAAAACAAATAGCCATTTATGGTTCAGTCCTATGTGAATTTGTCAAATCATCTTTTAGAGCTACCTAAGTTGATGGCTGGCAAAAGAAGAGGATGACAGAGAATGAGGTGGCTGGATGGAGTCACTGAAACAATTGGCGTAAGCTTAAATGGCTCCGGGAGATGGTAGAGGACAGGAAGGCTTGGAGGAACGTCGTCCATGGGGTCGCGATGGGTTGGACACGACTTCACAACTAACAACAACAACAACAAGTTGATGGCTACTACCATATCTAATGAGAGCAAATTGCAGAATTTAAGTGTATGAGCAGTCAGTTGTTTGGCTGATTTTGACCCTGGTTAATATTTAAATGGGAAACCACCTAAGACCCACGATACTATACCACAAAGTTGAAAAATCATCCTTTAAGAAGGCAGCGGCAAGCTATTTCCATAATACTGCTAAGAAAATTGCACAGAGGCAGTCCTCAGGAACTGAGTTTGATTTGATGATATATTAATCTTTAGTGTTGTGTAAATTCTCAGTGAATGACCCTAACAATAGGAAAACAAAGAATGAAAAATGTTTTCCTCACCATCAAAATATTAGGTAATTCTGTTTGGCCTCACTTCAAATTGCCTTCAATTGATACGAAAAAGCAACCATCACTGTCATTTTCTCTAGAAAAGGAGTTCCTTTAGCCTCTCAACTATTTTGCCTTGTCTTTCTTGCAAAACTGCAATGGATCGACAGTAATCTTTTTGAGATGTGGTCAATCACAACATGGCACAGCATTTCAAGTATTTTCTTACCATATAAAGGAATTATTATTTAAACCTGCCCCATAGCTCCCAAAAAGTTGTGCATCCATGCCTTACACAACAGATGAGATTATGGTATTGATTAATGATGCAATTAAATAGAGGCAAAAGCTGTAATAACGTCAGGATGTACAATGCCTTAGGCAAATTTGGGAGGAGTTGGGAAAATGAAAACCCTTAATACAGCAGTTCCCCTTTGGAAAGCAGGTGAGATGATTTCAAATTGAAAAATGAAAGGAGATGATGGAAGAATTCAGAAGAAAACAGACTGATATTGTTCGGGCCCCTTCTTTACAGGGCACTTTTCTTTCAACCTTTTCCTTCCTCCATCTCATGACTGGTTAGCTGGGCTCTCATCTTGAAGTGAGTAAGTGTAGTGAAGGATCATTTCAAATTCATTTAAGGATCCCATTTCAATGGGACAAAGACAATACTTCTTTGATCTTGTGAGCCACTTCAGATGGAGTGGTAATTCTTAGTTAATTCAACTCCAGCCAGCCAGATTGGTTTCAGTCAATTTCTCCAGCCTGCCTTTCTGGGTTTACATTGTAGCTAACATATAATCCTGTTCTTTTCCTTTGATAAAGCCCACTTGGCTTTGCTGTGTTATCTGCAATGTGGCAAGAGAAAGTAAGATTTCAAGTGAAAAGTATTAAGGGAGGATTAGACAGAGATTAAGCAGGAATTAGGTTCAGAAAGCATGAGGAAAGGAAGGAAAGAGAAAACAGCCCTACATGTAGTTTCCAAGAAAAATTAGTGCTAGTACTAACCTTTAGGTTATCTTTGATATTGGATATAAGGATAAAGAATCATAAAATTAGAAAAGGCTACATGTTTTTTTTTAATTTTCCCTTTTACGATTCTCTTGTGAAGGTGGTTATACATATCGGGGTTCGCCATAATGTAGTTTGTTTCCTTATTTTTGCCTAGCATGTTACCTGAATCAAGGAATTGTTTGTAAAACATGTAAAACCCTATGGCAAGGATGCGTAAAGTGAAACCTACCAGCATCCCTTTTGTGGTCTGGAAGGTTCAAAGCAGAGGTCGCTAATTTCCTTTGAATGGCAAAAAGGGGATCTTGAACCTTGTAGATCAGGGCTGTCAAACTCGTGGCCCATGGGCCGGATGCATCCCATGCTGGCCATGCCCACTCCCAGTTTAGTAAAGGGGGGGGGGAATTGCGATACGTCACGTGACAACAATGTGTCATTGCAAGTTTGACATCCATGTTGTAGATGCTTCAGTTAGCCATTCCATGTTTTGGGATTCCTGAACTTCTTTCCCCAAATGGGTCCTCCTGGCCTTTTCTATTATTAGTTCATAGCCCTCAAATTGATGGAAATTAGGTAGACTTATTATGACAGGGAAGTGCATTTTTCTTCTGATGCAAAGGCTGTCTTTGACCTTCCATGGCCTTCCACCTAGGGCTGGGAGAGAGTGACTGGCCATAAAATCCACCAATTGGCTTAGTGCCTAAAGCAGGGCAAAAACTCAGAGTCTCCCTGTTTCTAGCCCGGTGCATACCAACAAGATCAAGACTTGTAGGTGATATCAGAATTATGGAGATAGTTCTACCTCACCTACAGTGATCAGTGATTCAGTCACAGTCAATATAGAAAAGAAGCACAGTTTTCTATTTACAAAACGGGCAGATGACATTAGGAAAGGAAATTCATGGAGATCCTGGTATATGGTTTCCCCTTTCCAATTGGAATTATGTTTAGCATGATGGGCACAATAGTCTATTGCAGTATTAAAGTGCTGGACTAGGACTGAGGAGACCCAAGTTCTAGTCTATCCTCAGCTATGGAAGCTGTCTGGGTAACTTTGAGCCAGTTGGTCCAAACTACCTCACAGGGTTTTTTGGTGGGTGGGAGGAGGAGGAGAAGTGTAATATCACTGGAAGTCAGACAGCAGAGATATTTAATAATTCATTACTATTGGTATTACTCTGTGCTGTCTTGAGCATCTGGGAATAAGGTGATAACAAGCAAGCAATCCACCTCAGTGGAAATGAAATTAAAGATGAGTTAATAACATGGAATTGACTCTCCCTTAAAAAGGGAAACAACCCATTTGAATAATATCCAGTAAGTATAACTATACGATTTTTGCCATTCAAAAGTATATTACTTTGTCTGGGCTTGAACTTTTAGCTGGCATTTTGTCAGATATAAAATAAAAAGTAATATGTCTCTAATGGGGGATACTGAATGTCTGAAATATATTTAAAATATATAATTGCATATTGTACAGTTTTCACTGTTCTTATTAAATTTTGGTTCTGAGAAATTACTTCTCCACAGACATCCTGAGATAAGACACTTCATAAGTACAGAATTGGAAAAATTTAAGTGGTTTTGTCATTTGCCCCAGATTAGTTTATTAATAATTATTTGACATTCAATTACAACCAAATTATGCCAGCTCACACATTCCCTCTCTAAAGCTAATAATAATAGAAACTCAAAGATTCTTTATTATGTCCAGCAGTGCAATGCTGCACACTTGGTAGTAATAATACAGATTTCTGCTTTGTTGATGCTGCAAACTGTCTTTCCATTCAGTTTATTCACACCATGCACTATTGTCAGTGAACAGCTAAATTACTATTTGGAGAAGTTCAGAACCAGAGAACAGCCCTGCTGGAGAAAGAGAAACCCCATCTTAGTCTAGCATTTTGTTTCTCGCATTTTGTCCGTTGTCAAAAGCAAGACATGAAGACATATTTCCATCCCATCCTGCTGCCCCAATCTAGAAGAAACCTTGAGTCTTTCGAGACTAATAGCCCTTGTCTCCATAAATTCACCCAATTCTATTTTAAAAACCATTCAAATTATTGCCCCAGTGTTAGTGTTAATGAATGTCACAAGTTAATTATATGTTATGTGAAGAACATATTATGAGTGTATTAAGAACCTTAAAATCTCTATTTAAACAAAAGAGTCCTATGAGATAACCTTCCATTTAAACCAAATGGCATATTAAAGAGTTCTCTTTATCAAAAACTGCTGGGAGGATAATATTTATATTACTCGGAAATTCAAAGGAAGAGGCTACAGTCATCAGGTAGAGTTTTTGTACTGTATTCAGAAGTGGGTTCAAACCTTGACCACTCCAAATTAGGGGACTGGAGGCTAAAACATACAAAGAATGGTTGCTAGAATTGGGTATGTCTAATTTAATAAAAAGAAAGACTAGGGGTGACATGATAGCAGTGTTCCGATATCTCAGGAGTTGCCACAAAGTAGAGGGAGTCAAGGTATTCTCCAAAGCACCTGAGGGCAGGATAAGAAGCAATGGGTGGAAACTAATCAAGGAGAGAAGGAACCTAGAACTAAGGAGAAATTTCCTGACAGTGAGAACAATTAATCAGTGCAACAACTTGCCTCCAGAAATTGTGAATGTTCCAACACTGGAGGTTTTTAAGAAGAGATTGGATAACCATTTGTCTGAAATGATATAGGGCTTCCTGCCTAAGCAGGGGGTTAGACTAGAAGACCTCCAGGGTCCCTTCCAACTCTGTTATTCTAAGACTTAGTATAAGCTGGTGCTATTGTCAATGTAAAGTAAATTTCAATATTTCTGTCCAAAATGTATAGAAGGAAGAAAAGGGGCAAAGACCTTTCTGTATTGTGTTTTAATTGTTTAATCATTTTCATATTGCTCACCACCAACAATCACTGGTTTGAGATGGGCAGTTATACAAATTAAATGAATTAATGACATTGTAAACCGCTTAGAGAGGGTTGCAAGCCCTGATAGGCGGTATATAAATACAGTGCTATTGCTATTGCTATAATTAGAAATGAACGCTGTTCCACCAAATGGAGCCATTGGTGAGGCGGCTTATTTCTACAATCCCTGTAGGTGACATTCCCTGAAAGAAAGCATGCCTATTCTACCAAATCTTATTGAACTGGGGAGAGGACGTGGTCCCACAGATTTCCAGGGTCTAGAAATGATTGTAAAATGCATACACACATGCACTTCAAAGCTTAAGTGCAACAACCCTACACTCAATTTTTAATTTGAAAGCATTGCCAAGGAAAAGTCCTCTTTCATCGGATTGAATTAGAAACTGTTAGGAAAAACTGTAGAACGTTTTAGTTAAAAGAATTTTAAGGAAAGAAGCCGATTCTGTGCTCCAGAGCTGATGAGAAAAACCCGCAGTTTTACTTTCTCACTTTATTTCTGATGGAGACCTTGGGGAAAAAAGGAAGCTGCTGCTGGCAATAGGAATCTCAGTTCCGATATTCAAATCAATAGTGTGTCTGTCATCCCTTGCCCAACTACTGAAATTTTTACCACTCCCAAAATGGATAGAAATGAGGAAGAGTGTAGGAATTGCATACTGGAAAAATCTGCAAATATGTAGATTTGGGAAAAAAATTCCCAAAAATCAGTTGGATCTTATTCAAAGAATCTGGGTAATACTCATCAGTCTATAGGTGTAGGATACCAACTTCAGCTGTATGGTTTAAGATGTGAAGAGCTTAAAACTAGTTGCATTTGCTTTCTAACACTGCAGGAACATTGACTTGGGTTCCCCAAAGTGTAACTTTCCTGCCTGCCTGTAATCATTGGGGCTCATCGGAGTACTCTAACTTTGGAGCACCCTGACAGAAGATATAATTGCTTTGTTAATCTAGTAATGAATTTTTAATGTTTTTTCTCTTTTGTTTCTGTAAGCTTTCTGGAAAACTATGCTGAGTGGTGGCATAGAATGTTAAAAAATAAATAGCTTCATAATACTAAAGTGTTATTAATGTAGAAAAAGGTCAAATAGCATTATAGTTGCTGGAGGAAAGCTGTCTGAAATTTGAATCTTCTTTGGTTATTATTTAGTGTAGGATCTGCTAAAGCATTTTGGACAGATGGCTATTAAATTTCTGTTTGAAGACCACCAATGAAGGGGAACATACCACTTTGTGAGGCAACCTAATCTATTGGTTGACTGCTCTTAGCATCAAGAAATGCTTCCTTAATTTCTCTCCCTAATGTTTCAACTCATTGATTCTCACCCTGCCTTTCAGGACAACAGAGAACAGGAGGAAGAACTACCACCTCCTCTATGTAAGAACACACAGTGCTCTAAGTGGGGCTTGACCAAGGCAAAGTCAAATGTAATAGTTACTTCCCTCATCTGGACCTTATCTGCTGTTAAACATCACCAGAGATGACAAAGAGAGCACAAGGGCCCCCCCATTTCAAGCCTGAGTTACAAATATTCTCCTTTATTGATCCCCAAATGTGTTTATCTTTTTAGTATCTGCATCACACAGTTGGTTCATAGATTCCAAAAATATTCAACTTGTCAGTTATAGAACATCTTTTCACATATATTAGTGGCAAGCTAGGTCTTCCCCAGCCTATATTTGTACTGTAACTTTTATTTTTTCTTCTCCACAGGTGCAGGATTTTACATTTGAACCATTGTTCCAACTTAGCTGTTTTGAAATCACCTATTTCTCTTCTAAAGTGTTTAACCAGTCCTCCTTGTTTTGTGTCATCTGCAAGTTTAATATTTCATTCAGATTATTAAATGTTAAACACAGGGACCAGGATAAAGCTCTTGAAGTACTTTACTTGTTACTACTTCTGAACTGATCTGGAACAGTTTGCGAGTGCTTTCTAGATCAGTTTTTTTTTCAAACTTGGCAATCTTACAATATGTAGACTTCAACCCCCAGATTTCCCCATGCTGGCTGGAGAATTCTGGGCGTTGAAGACCACACATCCTAAAGTTGCCAAGTTTGGGGGGGAAAAAACTGCACTAGGTAAGTCATTGAGTCTGTTATGAATCCATCTAACAGTTCAATCACCTAGCTAGCCCATATTTAGCATTTCAAAAATGAAGATTTCAGGAGAGGCATTGCTGAATTCTTTGTCAAACCATATTATATCTACTGTATTCCCCCAATCTATTAGGCTCACAGCTTTGTTAATAGAAGTTTGGTAATAGATATGTGAAGAAATGAAAAAAGATGTACATTAAAATGAATGTGTTAATATAAATAAACAGTCCTCTGTAGAAATTTCAGAATAGGACCCTAAGCTTACCACTTATAAAAATTATGGGATAAATTGGAGAAATTTGGAGGAGCAGAATTTAAAGAGTATCCCTACAAAAAATACAGCTGAAACTAATAACATTTCTGTAAGATAAACTAGGCCAGTGTTGGTGAACCTATGGCACAGAGCCCTCTCTGTTGGCATGCACGCTGTCACCAGGTTACTTCCGGTTCTTCATTTGGGCCCACCCACCTGCCCCTGCACTATTCTGACCTGTATTTCATCGGTTTGAAGCACAGCTGATCGGCGTGACAGTGTGGATTGCTGCACCTCAGCTGTTTGCATGAAGCAAACCGGTTTGGGCACTCGGTGCTGAAAAGGTTCACCATCACTGAACTAGGCTGAGTTGGGTTAAGCATTATCCCTTATGAGAGGTTAGTTTGCTCTGTATTAATTAGGTTTGTGCTCTGAAAAAGAAGTAAACCATAGCAAACCTTTGAAAATCCAGTAATATCTGACAGCACTGTCAGTTTAAGACACAGTCTTCATTCCCACATTTCTTTTAACAGGATTACATTTGAGGTAAAGGTTCATTCTCTGAGCTTGTGGGTTGGTTTCCGAATGTTTGGTTACCAGGTTAGGTAACATCTTCAGCGGAATTTAGGGGATGTCAGTGTTCTTCTGTTTATAAGGGCTTCGTGTGGTCAGAAGGTGATTACATTTGTGTGATTTATTTTTTTAAAAAAATAATTTCTTATATTTGAATTGAGATTTATAACCACACTTTTCTCTTGGATTGAGCCTAGTGTGGGATGAAGGTATTTCATGACTCTTAGTATCTTTTTATGCATTGCTTTCTGCCTGAGCTTACATTGATTTGCTGTTTTGTTCCATGAAACACATTAATATTCCAACCCCTTGAAATAAGTTGGTAATGGTCCTCTAGCAGCTTCAACTGACCTCAAATGTGCTGAAAAAATGACAGCAGATGGAAGAGGGGTTTTTTTTTTAAATCCCTCTTTGCTTCCTGACAGTCAGTCCCTGTGAATCTGTGCAAAGATTTACCTGGAAGGGTCAAATTAATATCCTTGCTTAGAAAGATTCTTCCCAATCTGGAATACTAATTTATGTTGGTACTGCAACATCTAGAGTTCCCAACCAAAATGGTGTGCTCCCTCTTTTAACACATATGCAGATTCATTACTTCTATAAATGATTTGCTTTATCCAAATGATAATTTGTATTCCCCTTGTTGATTTATTGCTCTAATGAATTTCTTAGTCTGCTTTCAACACTGCCATCTTACAAATCAGTATTAGAAAACAATCCAAGTTAGCTGTTTTGGTTCCTGATTTGCAAAGTGCAAAAAGCCATAGTTTGCAGGGTCAAACAAAACAGCCAATTGGAAGATGTCCTAAATTAGGATGGAAAGCAAGAAATCAGCATAAGAGGGAAGAAAAGAAGGAAGGCATAGGAACCTGGCCAAACTGGTGTTTAATTTTACATTTGTTCCAGATAACGCTAAACCTCAATATGCTTTTTCATTTTTGATGTTCTCTGCTAAGTGGGTTTAAGAATTAACCCTTTGATTAACATACTAAATGCTACAGTGATGTAATATATATGAAAGAGGCCTGGTTTGTTTTAATTTCTTGACTTATTCTTGACTTGTTTTGTGTGCCACCCAAAATTCTAACTTCTAAAAAAGGGAGATAAAAAAGCAAGAATTAGACAACCCAGACTTAATGCTTTCTTTGCCCATACAACTGAACTTAAAAAATATAGTACCATTTCTTTGCTTTCAACTGAATTCAGTTAGTTATGATTTGTAAAACATGGCCTAGAACTTAGTGGCCTGGGAGGACAAATTACATCTTTGCATGATGTGGAAACGTAGCCATGATTGTGCATACATGTTTCCCATTATGAAATGTTATATGACTGATAATTTGGTTCTCCACACGCACTAACATAGAAGGCTGTTTTCAAGTTTGATGTCAGCCCTTCAAGGTAGATAGGGCCAAGAAATGGGCACAGCAAAGATTACAGGAATGTTGAATAATAGAACCTTGAAAACCTGTCCAACCTTCTCTCTGTCTCACCTTCCACTAAAAAAAATCCTTCCATTCCCCCCAACATCATAACTGATGAAGCTCTTTAGATGAGAAGCAAAACATCATCATCTTCCTAAAAAAAGTCCAGTTGCCTTTTGAAAAAGCACCTTTGAGACAATGATGACCTGGACGACTGAGAATCTCCATAGACAATATCAAAATCTATAAGTCCTCTCTTAATGGCTCATTCAATCTTTCTCTTTTTCCAAGGTCAGCTATAAATTATAACAGTATTTCTTAAACCTTTTCTTCTCAGAACCCCTTCCCACTTTTAAAAATGACAGAGGACCACAAAAGAGCTTTGATTTATATGAGTGATATTTACTATATTAAAGATTAAAATGAGCATATTTCCTGCCACTACCACTTCTCATGATTCTTTGATAGATTTTAATATTGTATTGTTTTTAAACTTGGACTGGAAAATAATTTTGGTTTCATAGACACCTGAGAGGCTTTTGGGGGACCCTCAGAGGTCATAGGAGCACACTTTATGAAATATTGCTTTAGAAAGCAAAATAGTGAGATTGTCAACTGAAGCAAAACTCAGGCTAAATTGGTAAGAAATGCCTCCTGATCTTGATTTCCTATGCATTTAGAAACATTCCTGACTATTGTCAGAACAAGTTTTCTGCATGAAGTATTTGTGAGAGTTTTAACATGAGAGCATATCCAGAAGAGAGCAGCAAAGATGGTGAGTGCCTGGGAGGAAAAATATAACAGAATAACAGAGTTGGAAGCAACCTTGGAGATCTTTTAGTCCAACCCACTGCCCAGGCAGGAACCCCTATACCATTTCAGACAGGTGTTTGTCCAATCTCTTCTTAAAAACTTTCAGTGCTGGAGCATTCATAACTTCTGGAAGAAAGTTGTTCTACTGATTAATTATTCTGTCAGGAAATTTCTCCTTAGTTCTAGGCTGTTTCTCTCCTTGATTAGTTTCCATCCATTGCTTCTTGTCCTGCCTTCAGGTGCTTTGGAAAATAGGTTGATCCTGTCTTCTCTGTGGCAGCCCCTTAGATATTGGAACTGCTAAGAAAGGTTGGAGTTGCAGTATTAGATATATGTTGATGACAGAAGAAAAGACTGCAGGGAGACATGACAGCTGACTTCAAGTCTCTGAAGAGTTTTCATGAAGAAGGAAGAACTGTTCAATGTTAGTCCAGAAGACAAGACACAGCACAGTGTGTTTAAGTTAAGAGAGTGAATGATAGCTGGCATCAGAAACATTTCCTGAACTCTTAGCATGCCTTACCTTCCAGAGGAAGAGGAGGAGGAGGAGGAGGAGGAGGAGGAAGAAGAAGAAGAGGAAGAAGAAGAAGAAG